>WJFB01002167.1:0-21735 GCA_009870185.1 Pygmarrhopalites habei
TGCTCCAACTAAATTTTGGAACCGGAGAAATGAAATATGGTTACTAGCTGAGCCTTAAATTTTATGTGTCCATTATTTTGCCTACAAAGAACGCAAAGAAAGCGTTGACGCATCCTTCTCCATCTTGTTATATAGTTCATATGTATTAATATTTTACATGTTAAATCCTCCAAACAAACGTGATAATTCCCGCAAGCATTTCTTATTTATGATGGTATGAAAGTTGTGTCGTCTTTGATATCCATTTTAAACTATTAATTTATTAATTTAAGACAATCTTTTGTCAAGATTTTTTATAGTCACATAATATGTATGTTGTCAGTTTAACAAATTCTTGAGAAAAAAATCATAAAAAATGTAATGTTGACGTTGACAAATTGATTTTTTTGTATGGAACATGGAATCAAACATTAAAAATGCTTGTCCACACAAAACTTGTGTGTTGTGGTTCATAACTTATTATTATGATGGTTTTCACCAGTGATGAATGCTCATTTTTCAGTGAAAATCGCTCAGAAAATGTCATACTTATTGAAATGTATTTATTCCACAAACTAAGTCTTTATTTTTTTATTGATTCCTGCAATATTTTTGCGCATTTGTCTACTCCTTTTGCGAGCTAATTTTATTACACATTTTTAAAATTATGATTCTTGTAACTTTAGTCGTATATCAACGTTTCGTTTTTTTGTATATATTTTATATAGATATTTTAACTCTACAATAATTATAATTACATGTCCCTACCTAAAGTATGAGGAATATAGGTTATATTACAATTATTTACAATATACAAAATGTCTTATGAGATTATACAACTCCTACTCTTGAAATCCTGCTTCAATTAATCCTCTCTATTTATGAGAGGGAGAGAGAAAACGTACTTAAAAATTTATGAGGACACTGGACACAGTCCATTCAAATTGGACTGTCAATTACAAATGTAGGTACAAATGTAGCGAGCGTATTCGAATAACGTAATTTGTCCTCTTGAAAATATCCTGCGAGTTCTCTCATGACCCCTGTCCATCAATGACATGTCAAATTTAAATTTAATGGACGGAATGTAGGAATGTAGTCCGTTTCATGTGGGATGACGATTTCAATAATTATTATTCTTTGAGCACACAGTGCCCTATAATCTGTACCAAGACGGAATGTTTAAAATGAAATGGACATGCATGAATAATGAAGACAGAAATAAGTACAGAGAGAGAGAGTGAAAGTCAAACTATGTGAGATGAGTAAAATAATAATGTGTAGTTTAACAACAACAACAACAAAGATTCTTTTTAAAGGTCATATTTAAGCAACGGCTGAAGCAATGTGTGTTAGATCTGGGATCTGAGGTTCTTGTGGTGGTTGGAAGGCCGAACGAAGTCGGAGGTCACCCAACATGACATTACACATTCTTTCTAGGTCAAACTCTGGTGCCCAGTTCCAGTCATGACGAGCTGCACTGTCATCAAATGTTTCCGGCCAGGTCTCGGCGATGGCTTGACGATGATCCGGACGATAATCCTGGAGGAAATGAGGAATTGCTTTCCGAATCTCGTCACCCAATTCATGTGGCGTGAATGAGACACCGGTCACGTTGTACACCCGGGTAGTCAGGGCTTCCGAGGGAATTTCCATGAATTCCGCGACAGACCGAAGGCAGTCTAATACGTTCACAGTATTTATCATTTCATTTGTCTCCAGTGTTTATTATACATTTCGTTTTACTCTGAAAATTAGCTCATTACCATCAATGTACATCATGGGTAGTCTTGTGTCAGGTCGTAGATAGTTTGTGTAGTGACCCGACTTGAGAGCATCGTGAAATATTTGGATGGCGTAGTCTGTGTCAAACCAAAACAAATTTTCCGCATGTTAAATGCATTCTTCAAAGTGATAATTCATTTGTCTCTCTCATTTTCGTACCTGTTGTTCCACCCCCAGGATTTGTGTCACTGGACAAAACACCAGGGAATCGGAGACAACGGAAATCCATCCCGAACCTACGATGATAGTACTCTCCGAGTAGTTCCGTATGAACCTGTCAAGTAAAGACACATTTATTCCTCATGATGAAAGGGATATTTTTTAAACTGTGGACATTTTTAAAAATTAGAAATTTAAACAATGTAATAGATCAATTTGACTCACTTTTGCAACTCCGTAGATTGTTTTTGGTCTCTGTGAAAAAAAACAAAAATAAGTACAATACAATAATTCCAACGATATTTATGATAGCCAAGTGTAATTTTTACTCCCATAAAAATATCTGAGGAAAAACACGGTTAAAGTGGACATACCTGGATGCAAAGGTTGGGTGTTGGATTACGAGGAGATTCTGGTCCAAAAGCAGCAATTGTACTTGGAATGAAAAGTCTCAAACGATATTGATTCGCCAGTTCCATCACATTATGCGTTCCTGTAAATCAGTCCACATTCCATTACCATCTTAATTTGTGCATTATTTAGTGCTCATTGTTATGAAGTAGGATAAGAAAAAGAGAGACATTTATCACAGGGGAAGAGTGTATGTAAAAGGGAAATTGGGGGAAATTCGGTTTGTGGGTCAGTCGTCTATCATTGATCCGGTCAAAATTTGATCAATTTTGAGAGTTCAGTGTACCTTGTACCGACGCATCGTTCGCTTTTCTTAACGTTTCCCATTTTACATGCAAGTCTCCTTTCTGCTTATTAACCTGCAATTTCTACACATGCGGGAACTTACATTCCCATATTTAAAAAAGCTCATAGTAGACCACGTTATTCTACAGTAAATATTTATCTTCCTTCTCTGTCAGACTCCAAAGTTGCCGAGGAGTATAAATTACTCATGTGCCCTTCTCCCATTTAATATTTGAACTACCTTCCACGTCACAATTTTGAGGAGCTGTCAAAGTTTCACACAGACACAGACTTGAGAGTGTCTGTTGTCACTTTTTTGACACTTCACAAAATGTAAATTAATAAAAATGACTCATTTTTCTTTTAAAATAAATGTACTCATCTCAAACTCACTCTTTAAACAATTTTATGGTGCCTAGCACTGACTGCAGTTGTGTGTACATTTCTTCCCAATCTATTTACTTAATCGCACTATAATATAGTCCCATGTGTGTGTGTAAAGACACATCAATATATGAGATGACATTGGATGACAATGGAACTGTGCACATCTCACTCCTGTGTACAACTATTTGTGCATAGCAGCTTTCTACATAAATTATAAAGATTTAGAAAGGGAGATGATGAGAAACTATCTGACAACAACAATATAATTAATTTAAGAATCAACTCACCTTCAATATTGACTTTCATGCTCAGTCCCACATTCTGCTCTGCTACAGCAGACAGAAGAGCCGAGAAATGAACCAGCCAGTCAATCCGGTGCGTCACGATGATCTTCTGGAGACACTTGTAGTCCAGGACATCCGCAAAGATGTATGGTCCTTTTGACGTGATGTCCTTTGTCGGTTTCCGAATGTCAGACATGAATACATTCTCCTTCCCATATTTCTGACGGAAAAGTCGGGCTAATCCAGAACCCAGTTGACCCAGACTCCCTAAATAGAAGCACATTTTAATAAGGGATTAATAAAAAAAGAGCCGGGTCAAAATTCAATTTCTCCGGTCGTTCACGAAATCTGAGCGAAAGTTTATGCAAAAATATTTAAACACACGCAGCTTTGAGATTAATTATCGTTTGTACCTGTAATGAGGATCCTGGGTTGTCCACCATCATACTCTTCAAACTGATGATGAACGGAGGAGGAGATGGAGGACAAGTGGAGATTTCTCCGTTGATGACCACAACCTCCAGGGAAAGTTCTCAGCAGTACATTCCTTTCTCCACCACTCACCAACGAAATGAAAGTCGAGCGAAACATGGAGTCGCAGTAAAATTATATTTTTGAAAGAGCACTTATTAACTTTATCCTCAAAAAACAATTGACTACTGTATTACTGTTGAGCAGTTACGGACGGACCGGAAGGATGTGTGTGTGTATTGTAAGGAGAATATAAAAAACTAGGATACTCCGACCTGTCGAAAGAAAGAAATAAAGAAGGTAGCCAGCTACCTCACTCACTCACTCCTTTTTCCGAACTGACAATTAGAGTCTGATTTTGAAATTAAGTTGGTAGATAAAGAATGTGGGTAGGTTGGGAAATCGATAGCTAACTAATACACCGTCTCCTCACTGTACTCAAATAGTGATTGTCCCATGTTCCACATTATAAATAGGATGGATATAAAAAGGATGTACGTAAAGACACCGCTAGGACTATTGATTATACTTTCACTCTGTGTCGGGTAGGACGCCAACGCTATTAAAATAATGGTGTGTGTATCCGAGTGAATGACGATCGAGGGAGGGGGAGGGGAATACACGAACACGGGGAAAATACTGTCAGTGTCTCGTCACAAATACAAACAGAAGAGAACAGACGAGGAGAGACTATGTAGTCTACCACTATGTCGTGTTTATAACCAAGTCAAGTATATACAGGGTGGGCCAAAGTAAAGTAGACTACTTTCATTTCAAATAACTTTTGTAGTTTTTCGAATTATTTCGTAAAAATGATATCCCGGTGTAGCCAAAGGAAAAGGTAATTGATCCACTTTTGGTCCCATTCAATTCCGTTGAAGGGCTGATCTACAGCCCGGGTTAAAAAATGGTCAAAAATGGTCAAATTTCAAATTTTTCTTCGTTTTTCCGAATGTCCGAGGTTGCCCCGGGTGTATCTGTCGATGAAAATTGACGAGGTATTTATCCCGAGATGGTCAAATGCATGCTGATTAGGGGACAGAATGATATGGGCCTAATGTTGGCGTATGTCCATGTGGCGAGGTCAGAACCGCAGTAGGTCGCATTTTTGAGAGTTGGAAAATCGTCCTCAAAATTTTTAACTTGTCTAAAACTCATCATCTTCTTTACTTCATATCTCTGGCATCCCTTTGATATTTTTGATGAAATCAACAGCATTAGTTTGGTAATGAGTTGGAGTATCTGGTACGCTGGTTGAATATTCCAGGATGCCCGGATTTCTAATACCCGGTTTTTGAGGTCTTCGGTTTTTCGGGGCTTTTGACATTCTAGTGTAACTACTGTTGGAAACCAAAATTATTATCCTTTTTCTTTAACCCGGTTTCGGAATTTTGATGATCGGAGTGTTTTTACCAAAGTAACAGGCATTTGAACCCAACAAGTCCAAACACCCGGGTATTTGTCCTGCCACATGTGAGGTACGCTGGTTGAATATTCCAGGATGCCCGGATTTCTAATACCCGGTTTTTGAGGTCTTCGGTTTTTCGGGGTTTTTGACATTCTAGTGTAACTACTGTTGGAAACCAAAATTATTATCCTTTTTCTTTAACCGGGTTTCGGAATTTTGATGATCAGAGTGTTTTTACCAAAGTAACAGGCATTTGAACCCAACAAGTCCAAACACCCGGGTATTTGTCCTGTCACATGTGGGCATGACAGGATAAAAATATACGAGGTCATGAAGAGTGACCAGGAACTAATTGGCTATTCGGGGATGATCTCTACAACATTTTTGGTCGACAGGTTTCGTCGTAATCACCTCCGACGTCCAAAAAACCAATGGAAAATTAGTGAAACATTTTGAAATTTGACCATTTTTCAACCCGTGCTGTAGGTCAGCCCTGCAACGAAATTGAATGGGACCAAAAGTGGATCAATTACCTTTTCTCTTGGCTACACCGAGATATGACTTGCAGGAAATAATTCGAAAAGCTACAAAAGTTATTCCAGATGAAAGTTGTCTACTTTACGTAGGCCCTCCCTGTATATGATCTCCTCTTTCCTCGGTGTTGTTTAGGGAAGAGGGAAGAGAGAGAGGAGAGAGGGGTAGTGCAAATTGGATTTGAGCTGGAAAATTCTAGGGCAGAGGGTACAGATTTGGAGTCTTTTATCGATCCACAATTGGATGCTATGTGTGTGATGTTTGGCATGGGATACCAATGCATGAGATGATAGTGGTAGTGGTGGTTCTTGTGCCTGTCTGTGTGTGTAACGTTGTGTAGTATAAATACAGGAGAATAAAACGTGTGAGGGAAATTTGATTGGAAAATATATATCGTAGGGGAGATAAAGAGGGAGAGGGAATCCCAACGGAGCATTTATTCCATATAAATTTGTGCTGGTGGTAATTGAGCCGACTGTCGACTCTAGACTAACTGTCAAGCCAACCCGTCATCCATCTCTCCTAGCTCTCCGTCTCTCTCTCTCTCTTTGTATTACAATACTTTCACTGGAACATTCTAGGTTGTTGTGCATGGATGCAATCTCCCCATTTCCGGAGAAAACGTAGGGAATCCACCCAAACAGGAAAAGGAAAACATAGACACCGCCATCATCATCGAACCATTATTAAGTAAGTGTGCGTGTTTAAAAAGCCACAAGTCAAAGGTGAGGGGAGTGTGTGTGTACACAAAAAATTGTGTAAAACCATCAACGTGTATTATAATTGGCAAAATTCTCGATGTAATAATGTAATGCAATATAGGTTACACAACTTAAGTCTCTCCGTCTCATTTGCTCAAGTGTGTGCGTCGTCTCAAATGAAAGGGAATTGTGAGTGGTTTTGAGTGAGAGAGAGAGAGAAGTTTGAGTGAGTGGAAGAGAGGCCAGGAAACATTTCAATAAAACGTAATGAAACTAATGTTGCACCAATAAAATGATTTATGATGTTGAATTCACGTGGCAGTTATTATTAAAACTTTTCATCTCGTTCGTTTGCCTTTCCAGTTCTCTTTAACCCTGTTCTTTTGAATTTTATACAGTTGTTGGAGTAAGGAGAAGCTGTATGTATGTGTGTACGTCATGTATTTACATGGATGCCACTTCAAATAAGCTGCTTATGTTCAACAAATTATGTATGTTCAACAAATTATGTATGTTCAACAAATTATGTATGTACCTCCAATGTGTTTTTACCACTGAAGGAGGAGGGAAATGACTTATTTTTTCTGCAAAATAAAAATAAACCATTTGACAGATTGTACACACAATTTTCACAACTTTTAAAGAATTATTTCCTTCGTGCCACAAAAACATGTTTACTCAATATTTCTAGTGAAAACACACACGTGGGAGTAAATTACCTACGATGGTCAAATTAACAGCTTTTCTATTACGAAAAAATAATGTACTATAAGGTTTCAAAATTATCTATTTTTTCAAAAAAAATCGTTTCAAAAAGTATTCTTACAGCTTTTTTAACCTCATAAATACTTTGAATGCACTGAAAGCTCAAAATTTCGCTAGCTTTTGAATTTTTGAACAAAAGCAAGTTCTTAGAATCGTAGCCTACGTACATGTATGTGTGTGGTTAATTGTATGTGGGTAAAGGTCACCTGCCAGTGTGTTTATTCTGAAAACTTTGTCTTGCTGTTGACTAGACTAGTGGGACTTTTGAGTTCACCATTTTCATGCATTCCTGAACAGAAAGACACATACTTTGCCAAACATTTGTTTTTTTGGTCTTTCCATTCCCTCCGTTTGTGGCTTGTGTGAGTGTGCTTCCTGGAGGAATGTTCAGGAAGAGAGAGCCCGGGGATGTGGAACGTGAAGGGAAAGAGAGATAGAGAGGAAGAGGGAGGAGAGAGGATGATGTGAGAGAAAGTCTAGGGTAATAATAATAGTCATCATGATAATAACGGTCGAGTGGGTGCGTAGGCAGTTCTCTCTCTCTCTCTCCACTCACTCTCACTCCACTTTCCCTCTCACACTGGAGACTACACAGATACTTGATGAGATGATGATGACATAAGGTAAACATTGGAAACATGTCTCAACTAACTAGCAGAGAGATTAAATAAGAGAGACTATTAAAAAAGGAGAGGAAAGCCCTTTGGAAAGTAAAATAGTAAAAAATGTACATAGAGAAAAGGGCACTTACCCGTTGTCTCGTTCTGAGCATCCGTGAGTGGTCCAGATCTTTTATGTTGTTGCAGTGTGAGAACAACTTCTTCTCCTGTCGTGACACGAAATCCAGATTTCACCATCACCCCAGCCTTGTTGAAAGTGGGGACATCCCATTTCCACTCACAGGGTACCTCAAAGTCACAAGATCGACCTGCAATGGGTGTCCCATTATTAGCATTATTATAATTTGGATTGTTTGCTGACGAAGTTGCAGCCGCAGTTCTGAGTCTACTGGCCAGAGCAAGACTTTGAAGGGATCCTTTTGTCCCTCTCTTATTTCCATAACTGTTGTTATTACTACTACTTATTATATTATAATTATTGCTATTTCCACTTCCACTCCCTCTCGACCCTACACCTACACCATCGTTCATCACACCCACACGTCCCATGTCCACTCCTTGGTCACTTTGGACTAGGAGTCGGTCTGGCTGGACCAGGATCATTAGAGTTAGGAGACAAAGGAGAGTCCTACACACTCCTTGTCTACAAAGCATCCTCAAACTTTGGCTCGGATCCATCTTGCAATTCTCTCTCCTCTCTCTCCCTTTCCACTTGAGACAACAACAACAATAAACAAGGGTGACGTGTGTATGTGTGTGTGTGTTGGGGTAGGAGGAAGAGAAGACAAAATTTCAACTTCCTTCTTCTTTCCGGTCACATAACCTCCACAGTTTTTCCCTCCAAACTGTGTGTGCTCTATCCCTCTCTTCTCAGTGTGTGTGTGTTATTAAAAATGTCACTCTCAATTTTGCCGGTGTAAACTTTTAAATTTCCACTCAATCTGTGCTCTCAGAGACACAGGATAGGAGTTTCGACTTTATAATTAATTCTATTTCTTGGACTTGACAATTTTTGAGGGGGTTGTCGTTCCTTTTTTGGCTACAATTGTTTCCGTAGTTTGTAAACTTCAGAGGAACATGACTAGAATGACAAGGAGGGCAAGGAATACAAAGTCACATAAGGCCGCTTCTGGATTTTGCAAAATTTCTAGGACACATGCAAAGAGAAGCATTGATCAAGCCAAGGGTGATGAGTGTTGTTGTTGTTGCTGCTGTTGTTGCTGCTGTTTGGGATTTTGTCATGACTGTGGGGAATAGTCTGAACATCTTTCATTGTTCTCCACCTCCACATGATGCAATTTTGTATTTTTTAACCAGCTACTTTTCCCAAAAAATTATATTTTATATTTTTGGATGAGGGTGTGGGCGTTAAAGAGAAAATTGATGGACAGTTTAAAAAGTGGCCGTCCAAACTTTTTTCAACGAGTTATATTGGGTAATAGCCGGTAGACCAAACAAAATTTGAAGTACACACACACACAAAACACAAACTCTCTCTCCACACACACTCACTTCTTTCCCTTATTTTAAAGGAATAGCACAATCCCAAATTATGTGTGTGCCGATTGGTGGCAGGAAGCCTTTCACCTTTCGCCTAGACACGCTCACGTATATTCTAACCATATGTAGTCTTGAAATGGCACATTCTCTCACTCCCTCACACTCTCACTTCACACACACACAGTCACAGAAGGGACACACTGCCGCAGAAAAGGAGAAAGCCTATAGTTCACAATGAGGAAGAATTCCGAAAATTCCTCTTTTCCAAAAACAAACTACAAATTCAAAAAAACTCCGGCATGTATAATTTTTGCACAATGCAGAATTTTAAATACTGCAAAAATATTTTATTGGTCACAGAGAATACACGGATAAATATTTTGTATACAAGCACAAACAGAAGGAGGATGTGTGACACTGAGATACTTCGATGTAGTTGTACTTTTCAAAACAAAAATGGTCTATTAAAATTTTGGAGCACAATAGTTACTGTGTAAAATTGGACTGAGGGAATTTCATTAGTGTGTATGTTAAAAGTAGCGTGTGCGTTGGGTGAGAGAGTCAAAATACACACACTACCATCACGACTTTTTTCGCTGATGCTACCGTCGGAAGTTTGAAAAGAAAACTGGTGCTGCTTCGCGTTGCTGCACCCGAGAGCTCCACACACACACACTCACTCTCTCTCTTAATATACAGACAGACGGAGAGAGAGAAGAGCATACAGCGAGAAGCACCCCCCCCTTTCCAATACTCACGTAGGAGCAGGAGCATAAGCGTAGAGAGTGAGAGAGAGAGGTTCCATAAAAACAGCGGAGCAGTGGCAGGAGTCGTAGTAGTAGAGAGTGTAGGAGAGTGAGAGAAAGATGTGGACGGGGATGCTGCTGGCGGCTACAAGAGTGTGTGTGTGTATGAGAGAGAGAGAGCGGGAGGAGATTCGGATTTATGTACAACGTCCTCTCAACCTCACAAAACTTTGTCTCTATATCACCTTTTCCCACTATCCTAATGCATGTAGTCCTCCATGGTTTTCGTATGGTCTCCACACACACGATTTTCTTATAGGAAGATACAGATTCTCGTATCCGTATAAAGAAAATACATGTGCGAGATTCTATAGAGATTCTTGTACGTGGGTAGTATGTATAATTCCTTCTCTCTCCTTTTGGATGACTGTAATACCCGGTAAAAGAGTCTTCCGGATGCTCTTCCTTACTCTTATGTCTATATACTTTTATACACAATTCTCTCACTCCTCTCTCTCACTGTGTGTGTACTCTTCTCGTCTCTCTCACTCTCTCGCTGTGTGTATATGGAGCTTCGTAGGATAGGAACGACTCAATGTTCCAACACACACACTCATCACACAAGGCACATTCCCTTCACTTCATTTCATACTTTGGCATATCAAAACTGCAGCAGTAGGAAGTACAAAGTCTGTGTGTGTGTAAATGTATAACTACACACACACACACACTTACTCCTACCTTTCCCAAGTTTGTCAATTCTGCTCTCCTGCCATGCCATACCATGGAACAAACACACCATTTCAAATAGGATCTCCACTCGTAAGCGCCAACTCGTTTGCAAACGACGACAACAACCTACGCTCCACGTTATACTTTATCAATGCCAGTAAGATGCTGTGTGTGTGTTTGTGTGTGTGTGTGTGTATGTGTCTGTGTATAGAGCAAGTGGGTATGACAAAATAATTCATATAATCATCAGCTCCACATGTTCACTTCCTTTATCATTGTGGTGTGTATTACCCACTGTGAGAGAAGAAGATGAAAAAAATCTTTGGTGCCGTTTCTCTCCCTCTATCCATGACTATATCATCCATTATAGGAGGAAAAGTAGCACACCTTTACATAGATTATTGTACGTATGTGTGTGAAAAGAAGACTTTATTATAAATCATGAATTTGTATTAGACTGAACATTGTAGGCTGGGCTGTAGATCTCCATACACACACACACATTGTCCCAACCTCTACCATTCTCATCCTTCCCATCTTGTTCCACACACACACACACACACAAACGAAAGGCTGTGGAGAAAAGCGAAAAGAAGAGAGAAGAGAGAGGGCGAGTTTGTGTTATTATTTGCCTCCATAAAGAAGCTTGCGATTAGTTCTACCTCAGTACCCACAATCCATTAAATATGTAAAATAATATGGAAGAGAGGGAAGGAGAGACTGGAAACTCTTTCTTGTCTCATTCTACGGAGGGAATTTTCGGGTTAAAAAAGGGTCATCAATTTACATTTCCCTTCCCTCATTTTTTCCGCTGTGGCTATGGCTCAGGCATCGGCATCCCAGTTCTTAAACATGGATGCAGTGTGTAGTCCTGGATAGGATGAGGGGGAATTGGGAAAGGAAGAGGAAGAAAGTAGAATTATAGCCAGGAACTGTAATACAATTTTAGTATTAGATGGTGGTGACTGTGTGCAACAAGGGAGTTGTACTGTGGTAGTGTGAGTGGGGGCTCAAATGGGGGAATAGCGTGGTAAAGGAGGAAGGAGGAGTATAACAAGGGGGCAGGAAGGAAACTGATGAAACCTCAGGAAAAAAGTTCAAAGGAAATTACGAACTAGGTTATTGAGTCTAAACGGCTTTCACCAAAAATTTTTTTATGAGTATGTGAATGTGTGTGTGTGTGTTGGAATAGAAATAAAATTTTGCAAAAATGATTTTTTGGAAAACTTTGTCTGTGACTCACAGGATGCACAATTGAACAGAATTTTTTTTCATTGTGCATTCCCTGTATTTTCCCTTGCTTTTTTGTACACCTACCACACGTGGAATGCATTACATTTCAATATAACAAAAGATGAAAAAATAGTAAAGAAAACATGAATTTCCAAGGCTGAGATACACATAAATCCTCCTACTGAAAACTAAGTATTAAAAAATTGATGGTTATCAAATTCTTGTCATTTGCCTTTCCGTTTCCTTTTTGTGGCCTCCCATATGCATATGGAGAAAGTATACACGGAAGAGGATTAATTTTTCCTGTGAATTTGTCATCGTTTAATATTCCATGAAAATTTCATATTCATCATGAAATAAATCCGACTCACAGACAAATCTACATTTAAATAAAATAAAGGGGAATTCTGAAAATCCCATGGGGAAAAGATTTTGTTAAAAAACAACCAGAATGCAGAATGAACAACACAGATGTTTAGTTACAACATTCCAGGAGAATTGAAAAGTTTTTGACTTTCTTTCTACTGAATTATGAATTTGACGGCTATCCACGGTTTAGTACTTTAAAACAAATAGTGAAAGTCAAGAAAGAAAGAATGCAACTGAGGATTTTAAATGAGATGAAGATTAACTGAAGGAGAAAAATGAAAGTACTTCTGTCTCAATCCAAAACTTCCCAATTCCCCGAGGTGAGATAGATGAAATGAGCGACGTAATTATCATTACTCATTTTTGGGAAAAGTTTACAACAACAGTAAAGGTTAAATCTAAAACTGGAATAAATAAGCTCACGTGTTCATTTCCCATTCAACACGATTTTCTTTATAGTTGCAAAATACTCAAGTACAAAATACCACACAGTTGATGCAAGAGGAGCCATAATGACTGTACTTAATGAACTGTAATTATTACTAAAGTACGTACGTTCATCTCCAAGTAATTACATAACCGCATAATCACAACGCTGTGATTCACAATCTCCTCAGTAAATAAATTTTGAAGATATTTCGTTGAGATTTGGAAGGGAGAAAGAGTAGGAGAAATTTTCGGTGAAAGACAATGATAAATTGATTGGTAATTTTTGAGAAAATATTTAAACATGTTAGAATTTGGAATATTCCATAACATTCACATTTTTCTTTAAAAAATAAATACCTAAGGAAATAAAGAAGCGTGGAAATTGACAAATAGAATATTATATTTCTACGAATCTCTTCCTTCCCACTTCCATTCTACAAAGTCAACAAGGAGAAAGTTGAAACAAAAAAAGTTGGGATATTGATCAATATTTTCTTTTCTTGTATTATTCCACACAGCATTATTTTAATACAAAGCAGACTATGATTATTGACTTTCACTCCTTTCTCTCACTCTTTCTCCTCTGGTTTGGTGTGACTTGGCTGGGAGGAGGAAAACGGAGAAAAGATAAGAAACTTTTTCATAAATATGGAAAAATACAATGCCCGCCTCAACTTTTTTTCTCTCTCTCTCCTCCTTTCCTGGAGAAATACTTTCTTCCGTGCAGAGCATGAGAGCCACAAGTGTAAGTGTGGGATTGAGGATGCATACTTTCTCTCTCTCTCTCTCTTCTCTTGGAATGAGAGGGAGGGTTTTGCGTGAGGATGGTGGGTGACTTTGATGTCATAAGATATTCTCTCTCCCTTCTTATCTGTAAATGAGAAAAGGAATTTTCCACAAGTCTCTCCTTCATATTATTAGGAGTACAAAGGAGTCAGTCAAATTGATAGTCAAGGTCGAGTGGCGGGACATGTGATCCGAATCCAAGGCTTTGTAAAGGGTAAAGACAGAGAAAAGAGTAGAAAGGACGAAATTCTTTTTTCTCTCTCTCTCTCTCTCTCACTCTTCCACTTCTGTAAACACTTAAAGGATTCTCCCATGCACAGACCACGCTCTCCACGTCCCATGTGTGTGTTTGACAATAATGGAGTGACACAACACTCACAACAGAACCAAACCAACTGCTGAACTCTTTGTACAATGGAGAGAGAGAAAGTCAAACAGGATAAAGTATAGGCAAGCAGAGAGAGAAGAAAAAGAGAAAGTAGAGGATCCTTGTCAAAAATTTCACATCAAGAGCAGAGCAAATGTTCCACAATTCTTTATCTTGATAAAAGAATTACAAAGGTGAATTGTACAGTTGTATGTTCCTTTGTTGTACTTGTACTGCATACTTGTATGCAAATTAGACTGGTCGTTGACATTCTCTAGCGTACAATCAACAAAAAAATTTGTGTTTTGATGACTTCCATGAATCTCCATAATATAAATATGAAATTTTTGAAGGAGTACAATGTGACGTTCAGTAACATGTTATACAATATATTTTCTGCATACTCAATTTCCTTGTTACCTTATCCTCCACTTATTACTTACATCTCGTAATTTTTTTTATTGTCAGAATCTACATACCTCATACAAGTGTTCACGAACGTTTTTTCCACGTGAGGAAATTAAGTTGTCAGAAGTAATTGTAATAATAAAAAAGAAATAATATATTAGTCTTTATATTGGTGTACAGTCTGTAACCCCTGTTTTCTGCAGCCAATGTAATGATAAAGTAATGAATAGTCATTTCAACTGTGGGTGAACTCAACCATCCCTGGTCTGGGACCATCTCGTTAGTCTGGATGTCAGGATAAGTGGGGTTTGGGATTACAACGAAATTGTGTGGGTGGGCTGGGTGACTGGAACATTTTTTCGTATGTACGTCTACGGGTGTGAGTGGTGAGCTGAGTGAGTGTGGTGCTGAATGGAATACAGAGACCAAAGAAATAATCTGGGATACAAAGCGGGGGCGGATAGGAAACTGTATGCCATGTACAATATAGAACTGTATAATGCTACTTTCCATCTGAATGAAATTGATCCTTTCCTCCTTCTCTGAAAATCTCGAGAGTCAAAAACTACTTAATAAACAAGGAGAGAAGGAAAATGAAAAGGAGGAGGAGGCTATTGAAAGGAATAGAACAAAAACGGAGTCTAGTCAAATAAAACTATTTGATGTACAATGTACAATATAAAGGTCTAACGACTCGGATTCGTTTTCTCAAAAAATCCTTGATCAGTATTCTCAAAGGATTTTATCACATTCCCTTCATTTACATTTCTTTGTATAATTGTGTATTTTTTATATATTGTATTGTATATTGTACAATACAATTATATGGGACTACTTCCCACTCATCCACTCTCTAGAGACATCAATTAGAGGTTGAATATTCAATAAAGAAAAGAAGGCGGAGGAAGAGAGATCATGAGAAAAAATTTTGCAATCTCAATTTTACCCAGAAATTTCTACATGATTCGACGACACCAAGAAATTCCTTCAAAAACATGCATAAAAATGAAATCTCGGAAGTGTTTCATGTTTCCCAAACTTTTGATTTTGACTGTCAAGAAAATGACAGACAAAAGGGAAGAGAAATGAAATAAAGAAAAATTGAAGATTGAGAGGAATTGAATACTCGTATGTCTGTTCTCATAAATAGAGAGCAAGTTACATTTGAAACTTCTCAAGCTAAATAGGGGTATATAAGTAGATTGTATGTACTGCTGTCAAGTAAAATCAGATAAAGCGTATAGTCTGGATCTGTTCATTCTTCTCACTCTCACTTTCTAGCACCACCAGCACACACTGTACTTTGGACACTGTCACGACCTCCCCCCTCTACTTTAGATGATTAAAGTAAGTCTCCTCCATATCTTTTTGGTGTTCACACACACGAGGCTTTTGAAAAAAAGTCCATCGATAAACTTCACAGGCGTGTATATACATATATATATGTATAGGCATACAGGCATGATATAGTATTCTCCAACTAAAATCTCATTAGGTATGGTGTGTAAAGGGAAACGGTGTATTTGTATGTGTGGATACATAGCTCTGCATCTTCCCATTCGATTTGGACTCATGACTTGACGCCGCTTCGCTTACATTCATCTTTATTAGTGATTCGATTACGTCTCTCCCCTCCACACACACACACACACACACACATGCATTACATACAGTCATACCTTATATACACAAATATTGGAGTTAGTAAGTCGCCCATGATCAAATTTTCATTTTTAGCTGCTTTCACACACTCACCAGCCTCTGCTCTGCTCTGCGTAGTTCTTCTGTGGGTATACAAAAATTCCTCCCATACCCATGGAGAAAGAAGTAGGATGAATGTGTGTGTGAGGGGAGCCAGGAAAAAGAAGGTAACAACGTTAGATTCGTATCAGTTAACTTTATTGACATAATCAGTAATCAGGGGGGAGGATAAAGTAAAGTAACTCTCTGCTACAGTCTCCATGGAATGGACCATGTAGAAAGGAAGACCGTACTGACTCTGATGAAACCCGACTCACTCTCGTTTCTCTAAAAAGCACTCGTCTTTGTGAACTTATTTAGATGGACCATTTTTGACAGATGTCATTGGAAATTTGATGACGATTGTAAGGGAAAATATATCAAAACTTTTCGTCAGAATTTTGAAACAAGTTTTGAAAAATTTGATAGATGTTCAATTCTAAGAACGAATACGATATACCTTTATAGGATATGTACAAAGGATAAGACTGTGTACATTCGTTTCATTGTCTCCATGATATTTTCTCCTTATCCAGTTCCCTACATTGTTTTCTTAAAATTTGAATGCTCGCCATCTCCTCCTCGTGCACACAATGTGTATCAATTGAGGATCCCCTCCTCTCTCTCTCTCTCTTTCCAACCTACACAAGGAATGTGAGGAGAGACAAGGAAACGTTTGTCTATTGCCTGGATACGACAAGAGAAGAAGGAAGAAGAAGGAGGCATGTGCATGGGAATGGTATAAATTGGAATTTCCAGTCGGCTCATGAAGATGGTCAAATTTAATTTGCAACGCTAAGGCACCTTTATAGCTGGAGAAAAGGGAAAACAAGAGATTTCCTCGGTCTACACGCTACACACACACAAACATTCACACACAGACATTCCATGTGTAATGTGTATGGGGATGAGAGGATATGAAACTGGATGGAAGAGAGAGAGAGAGAAGGATATTGGCTAGGATCATGATGATGATGCAAAACAACCAGCTTGTTTCTTTTCATAGTGTCTTTTCCTTTAGACTGGGCTTTCTGTTCCGCTACTACTACTAGAGACTTTGTATTTGCGTCTTACATACAAAAAACTTTTCCGCCGTCCCACACACCCTCACTTTATTGAGAGGATAGGAGAGAGTGTGGAAGGAAGGAAAAGGACAGGAAGCAAAGTTTTGTGTACAGACTCCGTTCTACGGAGTATAGAGGAAGGAAAATGTACTCTAATATCCTCATTAACTAAGAAGGTATAAAGAGGGTGTAACGGGGGGTCACTGGGAACTTGGTAATGGGTTCAAAACACTTGGGTTTATTTATTTATGCGTGCAAATTGTTCCTAATTAAAAGTTTGAAATTACATTGTAGGACATTGTAAGACAAAAAACTGGGTCCTGCATTTATTTTTAAAATCTGTTTTAGTAGTCATCTGAAAAATCAAAAGTGAATAGGTTACTTCCGAGAATAAATCTGTATGAAGTACTACACACACATACATTTACGAGTGTAAGAACAATGTCATTGTGCTTCTACGTCTTTACAGCATTTGACCATGACAATTATTTAATTTGCAACTGCCAGGCCTCATCCTCATCCAATAATAATAGTGGGTGTAACAAAACATGTACATATGTCACTAATTTGTCTCCTATTTACGTCCGTCCGTAGTCTATTTTTTTGTCAGCTAATTCTTCTCTTGTTGTTTGACTCGCCCCCAATGTAGAGCGTCCTGTAAAATCGTGGAGTACTGTAAAAGTTTTATTACAATCTTTGTCATCATTAATTAAAATTTCTAGCTGCAAATACAATTATTGGAACGAAACTTCAACTTACATACTTACAACTTACTCTATGTACTGCGTGTATGTTTGTGCAAGAGTAGTAAAGTCTTTCAGTTTTACGGTAGTCAGTTGAAGTAAAAGTTGGGCCAATTATGTTGCACTCAATTTATATGTCAGTCTGTCAATTGTCCTGGTCATGAATTTTGATTCATGCACAATTGTTTGTTTCATTTACTCTTTACGTAGGATTGTAGTACAATTAACAAATTTTTTTATGTAAATAAGCATGAATGACAAGTACATGTACAATAGTGAATTTTAATAATAAGTGAAGAATCTGCGCATTTATATATAAACTGGAATATTCCATACTACTATTTATAATGTGTCCTCTAATTTTTCCGAACAGTCAAATCATTCTCATATTCTCTCTAGTTCTCTACATTCATCATGTGAATGTAAGAATAGATTATTGATTCAAAAAATTGTTGAATTACAAAATTTAAAAAATGAACTGTACTGACCACCAATTGCGACATGGCCTCTGTTCATTTTTGCCACATTTGTGTGTTCAATAAAACATCAATTTGTCTGATCACACACCGTACAGTCTTTTTTTAAATGCCCTACTGACACCTCTCTTCTCCCCACAAAATAATGTGGTACAAAGTAAATCACGATTGTATGTAGTACTCTTCCTCTCAAACTGTCAATTAAAATAGTTATTAATTCATAATTGTGTAATCATTGGTGTTGAAGAAATTGTATCTCCATGATTCAAACTGTTCTTTGAATTGACTCTTTCCCATAAACATTTATGGGGGCCTCTTGTTTTAAAACATGGTATGAATTCATTAATGAAATTACACGTCGGACATTTCCCAGAATATGACAACGTTTTTGAACTTTAATTTTATGAAGATTCATTTTATATATGTGTATGTATGATGTATATTTATATAAGATATAGATGAGAGTGCTTTCATTACACGGTCACTGTCCTGTCCACCCGTAATTGCATCACACAAGGAAAATGTTTTGATTAACAAAATATGATGAACATGACGTCAAAGTCAACCGAGTGCACATCCCTGCTTTTGGTTTCGCAACACATTAATTACCAACATGTGCACTATGTAAAGTGAGTGAGTGAGTCTTTCCACATCCTGTACATATTTATATATATCCAATTTCAAAATCGTTTGATTCACGATGCTCTTTTTGTAAATATTGTCATCACATTTCCCTGTCACTTTCCCTCATGTCAATATTGAATTTTTAATATGCACATGTCCTGTCTCTTCCCTCAGCTCTTGTGCCCTTTGGAATTTGAAGCAAAAGAGGAAATGTAAGATTTTGGAGGAAATGAATGATTGATGATGTGTGTGGACACTTGAGGGATGCACCATCATAAATCACCAAAAAGACACAGACACAGAGGAGAGGGAGACAAAGAAAAAGAGTCATGCGACATTACCAAGAAAGATTGAATGTCAAGAGAAAGTTGGAAAGAGAGAGAGAGAAATCGGGAATATCAAAATATCCATAACAACAATAACAGACTTTGGATGAGAAGAGAATTTCTACAAAGAACAATCCGCATGAATAAAGACTGTGTCAGTATGACTAATGATTTCAGCTAATCATTGACCACCCAGACAGTTTAAAGTCATCTCTTTGTTCTCCCAATTTTTTTTCTCTCCCTTTGGTAATTCTTGGAGAAAAATTGAGACTTTGCTTTTTTGTGGAAGAATGTAAAATCAAAAAATCTTGTTTGAAAATATACCCGTATCCCACATCACAAGGAAAAATAATTCAAAGGAATTTTTTTTCACAAATTTAAACCAATCAAATATCCTTTCATCTCCTCTTCTTTCCATTTTCCTTCCTCTCGTTCTCCTCTCGTCATTCTCTTTATTTTGACGTAGTGAAAGTCTAAATATATGGAAAATTACAAAACCCAGGAAAAAATGGGTCAGACTTTTTTGTGGAAACATGAATTTCAATTCTCTCTCACTTCCCCTCTATATTCCTTCCTGTTCTGTGAAATGCGCAGTAGGAGAAGGGAGAAAGTTTGTTTGTGAGAGAAAATGAAATGACTCAGCGAAAAAAACGTGAAGAAATATGAATTAAATTTCGGATGTCTGTGTCATTCTCTACTCCCTAAAATTCAATCGTGAAAACGCAAACCTACACACACAAGCACCCACACACAAAAACACACGTGACACATGACACACATCCTTTCCCTCAAAAAATGAAGTATCAGTGACAACAATTTGTAACTGCCGTAAATTTTAGCACAGGTGATTTTTTCCGCTCCCCCATCTCATCTTCCTCCTCCTTTTATATCCATGCAATGAACGCTCATCCCATTCCTGACTTACCCTTCCTTTAAAACTTTCATTTTTTCACTCCACTTTCACCGCCGTCTCAACTGTTCCTCTGGGTATAAAAAAGAAACATGCTTCAAAAGAAAATGCAGTGAATTTTTGCCTTGTAAGAAGAGGAAGAGACTTTCAAACAACAAACTAACATTAAGATTACAATTTTTACTCCACCTTCATTATTATGGCTGGCTTTGTCATAAATCAGTCTGAGCATATCTCCAGTTAGTAGCAAGCACAGCACTCCCTGTACATAGTCTGTGTGTGTGTGACGTGTGTGTAGAAGAGAAAAACAATTTTTTACAAATATTCCCATGTTCCAGTACATACACAGTATAATTTTAGTGTACAATACCCAACCAAATTTTTTTAAACTTTGAACTTCTGGTACGTAAGAAAGGGGAGGGAGAATGTGCATCATCATAATATATTTCCTTAAATTGTCCATGAAACATGGTGTACAGAGAAAGAGAGTGGAAACTTTTACTCCAGACATTTTATTTTGTATACACTTGTGTGTGGATACACACAAAAAATTCGGGATGACCCCCAGGCATTTCAAGTTGAACTTTTTTAAGTTTTTTTCCCCTTTCTTCGAATTTTAGTAACTCAACCTGTTCCAAAGTTTCTTCTTTCTCTCCTCGTCGGCTCAGCAGGGTGACTTGTAATTTTTTGGGAGGAGGGTTCACGGAGTGAAAGGTCAAGTAGAATTTGATACTCGGAATTATTTTACAGGAAAAAATTGATTAGCTGAGAAGGAACCATTTACCTTTAAATACAAAAAGTGTGCGAGAGAGACAAAATTAAAATGTTCCATCCTCCCACACACAAAATGCAACATCATGCAACTTTTAAATGTAAATTGCATTCAGCTCCTAGCATGTTAAGGAAAGTTCTAAAAGAAAATACCTACACAAAAAATTAAATAGTATTTTTTCGAGAACTTTGATCATAACACGTTTTGGAATTGTGTCTTTGCATGTGTGTGGTTTCAGAGAAAGGACAAAAATTCCAGGACCGAACATTCCAGCTGATAGATAAAATAAGTGAGAAAAGGACCCTATGGGATAAGGCCCATTTTTCGGCCTTTGGTGACAAAATCGAAAATGGTTAATACTACTTGAAAATGAGTAAGAACACATTCAGAGGCGGAATGGCTAACATTCTTGCACATATACGTATCGGAAACCCCGAAACGGGTAGTAAAAGGTCGTGATCGTATTTTATCGGAACTGTGACATTTTTCAAACAATCCCACGTGAACTGAATCAAAATTGATGAAGAATCAAAATCTGATATTGATCTTTCGTTAAGGGCACTATAATGCTCGAATTGAGTGGTGAAGTATCCTCACCCTAACCTCCAGAGGTCATTTTAGGATCATTCTAGATCCGAGCCGTTCTCGTACATCATTTAACCTTTTAAAAATCGGAAAAAAATCACACCTATGTAGAATCATATTCCCTACAATCCTACGT
>WJFB01002168.1:0-21735 GCA_009870185.1 Pygmarrhopalites habei
TTCATCAATTAAATATTTTGATAGTTCGAGGATACTTTTGAGAGTTACTCGTAGATCTTCCATTGTCGGGGTGGCTGCAAAACTGGTTTCTTTTACTGTTATCTCTCTTAAGAAATCTTGTATTAACTGGTACAAGATAATAATTAAAACATCATTTTAGTTTCTTGCAAATTCTTATCTGATTTTAATCAGATAAATTTCACAAATTTACGACTAATCTTACAGAAAATTCTTTTGAAGCCAACTTCAGACCGTTCCTAGGGTGTCTGCTATTGAGAGAATCAAATAGGTCATTCAAAGATTTAGTGAAAATGATCGTCCCATCAGCGTTTTGTAACCCTTTTAAGCCTTGCTCTTTATGGAATGTTAGAGCATCCGCAACGGTGTTGCTAAACAACTGTAATCATATACAAACAATTACTGAGTTAGTTTCTTGTAATTTAATTTAATTAAATCCAAGTACATCATGACGTTCAAACATTTACATGCATGCACACGATGGTGATTATACTTATAATTTCACACACAAATATCTGTGTGTAATCTCTTACCAAAGTGGTTACACGATTAGATGTATAACCACATCGGTGGAAGATTACACACACATTTATGTGTGTGTGTGATCACCTTACTAAATTCCTCATTGAACAACTCAAGAGCTTTGATATCTTGTATCAATTACAGCCACAAGACAGTTCGGCAGAGTTCAATAGCAAGGCGATTAATATTATAAATGTACCTGTGTGGCATAAGAGACTCATCTTTTGAAATGGGTCCGGATTGAGATGTGCCATCGTCAACTTGAATGCAGCTTTTGTGTGATGCTTCTTTTCCTCTTCGTATAATATTCGGTAGTGAGACATAAAAATGTTCCGCGATTTAAACTACAGTAGGAAAAAGTTTGTAAAAACCTAGTCTTGGGCATTCGTTTATACCACAGAATTTCCAAATAATTTTTAAATAAAAGCTTCAATTATATTCTCACACAAACAGAAGCAAACAAAAGGGAACAAACTAAACTCACAAAGAAAAATAATACTAAAAAGCCGACAAAACAAAGACGGGACACAACGCAACACACACTCCAGTTTCCACTCCAGTTTACCTTTACCACCTGTTTAGATACAAGATTATTACGTATCGTATTAAAAAAGTGTGGCACATCCGACAAAAAATAAAGAAAACGAGAACTGTCAGTAGGGTGTGAAATCTAAAAAAAGTAGGACGGATTGTGCACACCATAAGTTAGAATACAAAGGTAACAGAAAACCCCAACATGCATAAATAAAAGCTAGCGAAAGAAAGAAATCGAAATTAGTCATAACTGTAAAATAATAACATAACCTTATTGACCTCTGACCCTTCCTTTCCATTAACTCCCAAGCGTGACCACATATTACGATTTGTGGTAGCCCCGCCATACACAAATTCCTCAAGTTGACTCCACTTACGATTATTTTAGCTAATATTTCACCACTAGCAGCTCCACGTGAGACAAAGGCAGCTATGGGCTGTACCTGTACATAATTAGTAATTACATGCATCATTATAATATATAATTATATATACTTTTATATAATAATATAATAATAATATAATTTTTTAGTAAATATACAACATACCCATGTATCGTTAAAAGGCCGAAATATTAACACAAGAGCATGATCTGCTAATTGGGGAGTGTCGTCCTTCCGCCTAAGGTAAAATGTGTCCGTTTCAGTACCAAAGTCAACCAGTCCTGTGAATGTCATTTCATTTTTGTCGAATGCTAAAGACTCATTCACTTTGATCTCATCGAGGACAAGAGGCCTGAAACTTGATGTTCTTCTTCAGTAATTCATTCTTTAGTAGGTTCAATACAGACTCAGAGAATCCAAAAGAGCAGGGGAGTCCTCTGATAAGCCTGTGTAGGGAGGAAGGATGAGGGAGTGGAAGTACTTGGTTGTCCCTTAAATATCTATAGGACTTCGGACTCGTAATTTTTAGTAGTAAACACTGCAGCAGCCAGTCTTGGTTATATCTGAAATGATACAATGATTTTGTACTGTTGAAGAGTTATTTACGATACATACTTATTATGCAATGCATACGTATAATACAATACTATACACACAATGCACTCATCGTAATGTAATTATTTAAAATCAATTTTTTCTAGTCTGGCGGCATATCAATGTAGTATTGTAATTGCATGTAGGTTCATTTCTCAGTTGTATAGTGTATATATATATATATAACTTGTATTATGTAATAATATTAATAATTATGTTTTTACCTAAGCCCATATTTGGATTTTGATGATCGTATAGAATTCTCTTTGGCAGCCTTAATAGCCTCCTTAAGAACCAATCTTGTGTTGTGAGGTAGGCTGTCACAAGAGTCAATGGACTGGAACATTTTCTTTTGGGAGATCACTTTGAGCTTCTTTTTCATGTTGCGGAGTGCAAGACGATCCGCTACTCTTTGATTCCGAACATATTTTAACTGCTGGTTCTTGGCTACCAGCTGTCTTCTATAATAAGATCGTGGTTTTGGTGGAGTGGATGGGGTGGTGGAGTGTGTCATTTTTTCAAATTTACTTTTTTTAGAACGGATGCATGTCAAGTTGTGCAATCATTTATTACACATTGTACACAAATTCTTTTGCTCACTTGTCACTTCACAAACTTTTGAAAACCAATTTCCGTCCTCTTTTTTAACACCACTTTTTCAATTTGTGATATTAGAAAAACCACCCACTCCTTTACACATATTGGTAGTCGAAAATATTTCGAATTAAATTATTAATATCATCAACATTATTAACTTCCTTTGATAATAGCCACTTTGTTCCGATGTGGACAGTGGTTATGAAGTCGTGTGAAATCTGTACAATAGAGCAAAGAATATTTATTAGTTTACACAATCAAAAGAATACATCTACAAAATAATATACATAATAAGGAATGCATGATGCTTACATCGATTTTTAGTTTTTTAAAAAATGTAGAGAATTGGAAAATTTGATTACTGACCTGAACAACCCTAATGACTTGCAGGAGAACGAGAGCGAAATTAGATGTCTTTTTCATTTCAAGTTCGTAGATGACAATAAATGGTCCGTCATTTCTCTCATTTCGCCTGATCGACCAGTCAGGTGAGGGCAGTGTGATTACTTTAAGGTCATTCTGTAGCAAAGTTGTTAGTTGAGTCTTCCAATCTCTCTCTCCCGTTGGGGGTAAATGGTCATCAATATCAATGGCTTCAAATTTGCCACAATTTGTCATTTTTTTCTTCGGCATAACAGGGTCTTTCCTTGTCGGAAGTTTTTTTTAAAGGGTACTCTTATCATAATACTTGGGTACGACAGAATTAGAGAACAGAGTTGGGACAGCGTCGGTGGTGAGGGACCAACTTCTAGGCTCGGAAGCTATTACCACACCGTTCATTTTGACAACTTTATCCTTCAGAAGAAATTTTTCTTCAAAGTGTAAATGACATAAACGAGAATTTGTTGAAGTCAAATACTGTACCTTTCCGCTTGGGTATATTAGTCAACCACTGTTGTTCAATATTAGAATTTGAAGGACACTTAAAAACATGGACAGGCCCACTGACACTTTTATAGCCGGTTTTGCAACCGATGTGGAAACACTTTAGTCCCATATTCGGTTATATTTTGGTTGACTATTTAATTTTACATGGTGAGCTGCACAAGAGGAAGTTGTGGAGTGGACGGATACTGCAAATAACAGCAAAAGTTCCATAGATGATGATCAATAAATATTGATGAAGACTGTCTATCATAAAATTACTACTACTATTAACTATAGTCTATGATTTAGAACAAATATTTAACACTTTTTAAATTGTATTTCTCTGTATTTACCACTGGTAAATGAATAAATATGATTTCTCCCGGCGGTTAACAGTTTGTCCTGTGATCCTGTGATTGAGGAGGAGGATGGAAAAATTTTCATCGACCTAAAAGTCAAAATAATTTTGTAAGGATATATATTATCTGGTCCGTTTTTACAAGAAAGATTTTTTTAAAAATAATCTGAGACCAACACACTTTTTGTGACAAACACATGGAAGTAGTTGCTATATACTTATACATCCCACAACAACAACAATAACATTGAAAATATTTTTGACCGTCGAATGCTTGAGAATATACGGACGCCCATTCAAATCCGCACTTAAAATATGTAAAATAAGAATGAGTGAAAAATTACCTTGATACTATTGAAACAGGCAGTCACACGGCCATTCTGAACTTCAACATTTGCTGCTAGAAATAATTATTGTTTGACTGGAATTCCCGACATAAACTTCAGACTGAAATCTTTGGTCAATCGTATAAAACAAAAAAAATATTGTGTGTGCTTTTACTTATTGTTTTTAGAACTCAAATATGAAAAGATTACAGCATTAAAATATTGTAGGTACTGAGGGAATCAACAAAACCTTACATTGTAATTCCAGTTTGTCAAAATTTCACAAAAGACGTGTACCAAAAGTTTTTAATAAAGTTTTCAATGCTCTTCCATTTGTACAATACAAAAATTCGCACGACATGGTTGTGGCGCTCGGTGCGGCCAAGGGCCGCTCAAGTCATCGGGGTGATATGAACTGTTTCGTCAGAATTCAAAGGACTGAGACTACCATGTAAATCTGTATATCGTGGTGAAATATTGATAATTATTAACTTCCGAGTGTAGAAATGTGTCCCCAAGGACTTATTGATTAGAGTGCAAGTGTTTTATTTTGATTCTCATTAACATTCCCCGAGTTTCAAGCATATAAAGTATGAAGCACACCGAGCCGATCATCAAACTTACCAAAAAGCTGCCTCTTGACCTGATCGAAATTAGTATTATGGTCATAGGCAAAACTTTTTTCCCTGACCTCCGGAGGTCATTCTGGGGTCATTTTATGTCAGAGTCGTCCTCGGACCCTATTTGACCTTTTAAAAATCGGAAAAAAATCACACCCATGTAAAATCATATGCTCTACAATTCTGCTTTTACACTTTTTTGAAATTCTCAAAACCGTGACCTCTATCCGAGGTCAAACTCTTTGATGACTTCTGGAGGTCACCGGTCAACGAGTTCTGGTATGACACTAAAGGGAATGTTGTTCGGTATGTTCTCTATCTCTCTGATTTTTTTCAAAATTTTTTGCCTAAAGGGGTCACCGCCAGAGGTCACTTTACAAAGTGACCTGTGGATTGTTTCAGGGATCAGTAGCAACCATTTGCCCAAGTTTGAAGAATTTTTGTTAAAAACTGAATTTTATTCCTATATTTTCATGAGGAATCGAAACGAGCTGGGGTGACACCTTTGAAAATCCACCGCGGCGGTATTTGGCGGAATCTCGAAATATAAAAGGTTACAGCGGCTAGATAATCATATTGTCCATCTGAGTCTGAAGAGAAAATCAAAATCTGATAAAAACTGTCGGAGGAAAAAAGTACTAAAGGTGTTCATTTTTCGCGTTTTCACCAACTTTGAAATTGACCCACGGTCACATCGTAGGTCAAAAATTATTTCTGACGAGATATGGGGTCCCTATTTTTTGATGCTCTTTCGGAAAAAAAATACCCCAGACCCCAATTTCGATAGTCATCCCGACATTCCCAGGTATGGTGTGGACGAACTCAAACAAAATTGAGTTAAGCAAAGGGAATTGTTCCTTAACAGACCACATATAATATAACTAAAACATAATTGAGAAAATGCATTGAATAGTAAAAATATAAGTACATGAGGTCAAAAAACATTATAACAATTTAATATTTTTATAAGTAAATACAAATACTACACTTAATTGAGAAAAAATTGAGTATTTACGTACTTTCGTATCTATTGAGCTAATGAGAGTAAGGCTGAGAGACCACAATCAGTCCACTTTTGATCCATTTGTTTTGGTGTGACAAATGGACCTGTGTCTCCTCCATCTAATTCAGGCAGGTCACCAAGAGGAACTTCAGCCTATTTATACCAAATAAAAAAATTATTGTAACAAAATGTCAAAAATAAGTAGTGACCTCATAAATTAATTAATTAATAAGTACCTCTCCCGGTGGTAAAACCTCTGCTCTCCAACGATTATCGATTAAATTTGCTCGATACCAATTCAGATTAATCTGAATCCATTTTCGAAGACAAAAAATTTTGTGAAAAACTCAAAGATTTGTTTCAAACTTTGTCCCTTTTACGTATGCTTCTATGGTTAAGTACTGATGACAAAGCTTTGGCATCCAAAGGGAACGGTGATTAAATTGAATGTTATTTTATTTCTCAAGTGTACAGAAGGAGTTGGGCCTTGTAGTGTGAAACCGTTGAGTGGCAGATGTTTGCAGATGAAGGGCTTGACCGAACGTCTTTACGATATTCCAAATTTCACGGAAGTCGTGTACCCACAGGAATCCGAATGGATCCGCAAGTCCAAACGTTTCGCTTTTCCTCACCCTCCTCCAGTTGTCACTCCAGAGATACTTCAGAATCATCCTACAGGTAATGTTCCTTCCTGTATGACATGACGATATAACATGTCATGTGTAATTAGTTAATTCAATTGAAATTTTTAGAAAGAAGAAGCTCGCTAAGGGGATATGTTCCTACAAGCATGATTTGGGCTCTCCTTCACATTCAGCGTCCTGAGCAATCTGCTGGAGTGTGAATTTTTTACTATTATTAATTTCATATTGTAAATTGTTCTATACATTTCACACAATCAATGCCTAGGCGTAGTGAATAAACAAGTTGGGACACGCATGATTTGCTTCGGCAAACGAGAGGAATGGAATAAAATCTTTGTTGTTGTATACGACCTTGATTGCATAAAAAAATTCCCTACCTGTCTGAATTAATGAGAAAAACACGTGGACAGATTCAAAAGACACACAGTGTTCATCCATGAGACTGAAGGGACGGAGGCTTAAACACCCCTTGAATTGTTTTCAGGTAAAATACATCAAGTTTTTAAATTATAGCAACTGTTTTTGCATTTATTTACTTTAACGATTAAATCTACAAGAGTACATATGTTCTTCTATTTCATCTACTAAAGATTATTTAGAGTTAAATTTTCTTGAAAATCACGAGTTAGTCAGACGACACTTTGCCTCATCCTCTCTGTTTGCTTTAACCAACTCAAATAATGATTAGTGTAGAGAGATAAGAATAGACGAGATAAAAAGGTGAATAATTTATAAATGAGATTGTTGTGAGTAGCTTGGCTGTCTTTCAGTTGTTATTATTGGTATGTTCCTTTTCACTTCCTTGTTTAGCAACAAAAATTGTTTTGGGGGTCAAGTATCAAAATTGTCACATGCTTTTTCAAGTGTGTTAGTTTCCATTTGGTTCTTGGTTGAGTGCAGTAGAGTAGGTGTGTTCACTGAGAACATTTTTTATTGACAGTTGAAGATAGTTTCTAACATGCTGATCCATTGTCTGTAGAAAGGAAGGAAAACAGAAGACTTTACACTTTGTAAGTATTTTTCATATTAAGTTCATCCAGGTATCTTAAGTGTTCATGTGAGAGGAAACTATAATAGCAACGTCAAATGGTTTTGACTGTTCAGACTTTGTTGACTCATAACCCGCAAAATGTCAGTCAATCTGAATTTGCCAACATAATATTGATAATCATATGATGTATTTTATTATGTCCATAAACACATTATAATCGTTCATCTGAATGTATGCATAGATATGACAAAGGTGGCAATACACTTGAAACAATACCAGAGTCAATATAATCCTTATTTACTAGTAGTACGTTCTGCAGCCGCATTCATCCACATTCGTTACATGCTCTCAACCTAATCTTCAGATCCAACGAATGGACAAACACACCCACAAACAGATTAATACTGTGTAGGGCAAACAAAAATATTAATAAGTTTCAAATGAGTCTCAATTACTAACTCGTGTTAAAAAGCAGCTGCGAGTATTTTACGTACAACGTCTCTCATCACTCTTTCAGAATAAAGTGTACTGCTTTGAGCACTAAATTCATTGCACGATGTACGTAAATAGAATATTTTACAGAGTTAGTTTCACACAATACAAGTGTTGTGTCAGTCATTAAATTGGTCCAGTCAATCCTGACAACGAAAGAGACATTGATTTGCAGATTTTCATTGTTCTTCACCAAACATTATTCTAAGTACTTTGTATATAGTGAATTTGTGGCAGCTCAGTCTTGACAATGATGCTATTTTATATTGAGTGGGGTAAGACTTTACATCGTTCTCAGCAGTGATTGACTTTTACTGGTGTCTTATATTACGAAAATGGCTAAGGAGGTAAAATCTATTGGTGACTATTTAGTTCAATATTGCTACTGCCAAAAATTCTGGCTGTTATTTATTTGTTACAACAATTATCTTATCACCCAAATTATTGATTCATGTACAGCAGGAAGAAGACACGATGACATCTCTAGAAAGATTTGTTTTCGTGGATGAGGATGGGAGGGCTGGGAAAATTGTGAATACTGCAGAAAGGAGGTTGACACTGGCTTATGAAGCCCTGACTGAAATGCCGAGGAATCTCATTGGGGATTATGGAAATTTGATCGAGACACTGGATCTGAGTCACAACAAATTAGCGTCAGTTTGCATTAACATAAGCTTTGGTTTGCAATAAATCTTTGCTACACAAGGAAATTCCGAAAAAAACTAACTGTATATTTTTTGTTTGTGTAGGAATGTGGACTTTCTCTCCCAATTTGATAATTTGACAACATTAATCCTGGACCATAATAATATAGCTTCTGAAGTGATATTCCCGACCATTCCTTCGCTAACGACACTGTGGCTTAATCACAATTTAATCAATAAACTTCATCCTTTTATGCAGAATGTTAGTAAATCCTTTCCCACTTTACAATTTTTGAGTTTAATGGGTAATGCCGGAGCTCCCAGTTATCTCAACGGAGGAACATACTATGAATATTTGCAATACAGGCAAGACTACTACATTACACAAATAAAATGTGACTATAACACTTTATCACTGAAACATAATTATTTCTGTTTTTTGTTCAGACTTTTTGTCGTTTCATGGCTTCCACATTTGAAATATTTGGATGATCGTCCAGTAACTCAAGGTGAAACATCACTGAAAAGTTTTCAGTCACAATCTTTCATTTCCTATACAGAGGAGTCGTTCACTGAACAAGTTTGTTTTCTAGATCAACGAGAAGAAGCTCAGAGACTTTACAGTCGGCCTTTTTATCATGTATTGATGAATTTGCCTTTTCCTCAGTATTTGCATCATGTACAACAAAAGTTTAAATGCCTTTGCGACTCTTGGGCCCTGAAACCGCCTTCATCCGCCCCTCCTGCCAGACAAAATCGAATAATCTGATTAAATAAATAATCGTTTTCACTACTTCTTCTTATTTTTGTATATCAATTACCTCAAGTTTTTCGAGTTATGTGGTGATTAATAAATGAACGAATCATTGTTTCCTATTGATGCTCCGGTGTTCATAAATCGTCAGTTATGTTGTATAATGAAAATATTTCACCATCACAGTTATGAATGACCTATGAGATACACCCCCAAGTGAAATACGATTGATTTTCTCTCCATTTAATTTTAAAGTAAATCCCAACAGAGTTATTATTGTCTTAGACTTAGACTTTGCTTTCTCCACACCATTTCTAAAGTTCAAAGTTCTTCCAACGAGTTACGAAGGGTCATGAAATTTTGACCCTGTCCAGAGGGTCAAATTATTACTTTCATTCATTAGAGTAATGCAAGAAAAGAACAGGTCAAGTTAAAATTTAATTCATCAATAATTAAAACCTGTTAGGGAAAGTGTGTGGGGTGCACAGGACTCCTTGACAAGCGAGCCTAATTTCGGAACTCTGTTTGTCATGCAAAATTTTGTGAAACTGGGATAAAATTTTGTGAAATTTCCTTCATTATTTTATTCCCTTATTGCTGGATCAGTATTCTGTGAACAATAGCCTTCTGCTCTGCGGTTTTGACCACATTTTGTATTAATTTGTATTGTATATTGCGATTCGCAATTTGCGAAAGGAATCTTAGTTAAAAATCATTGTTGAAAAATTACAGAAATCAGAATTTTCTATTGTCTGTTTTTTGTGTCAGAGTCGTTTTCTCTAGGAGTTGTCTGAGTGTAGTATACCAGTGTCCTGTCCAGTTTATCCATTAATTAATTAATATAGCAAAAATGACGCAGCTAGCACCGGAAGTCGAAGCCCTGGTGAAAGCCGGTTTGAGCAAAGTCCGGCTGCCTCAAGGAGGGGACAGAGTGTACAAGGAAGAGTGTGTGTTTAGTTTTGATAATCCGGAGATGGAAACGGGTCTTTTCGTGTCTCTTCAGTCTTTTTGGGGTCTTGGTCATGACTTTGTCCAACAGTATGCTCAAAAGACGGGCGAAGCCATGTTTCTTCATTGTCGAAGAATTAGAACAAAGGTGAGATTCCACATGCAGTACTTAACATCATTTATTGTGGTGTTGGATTTAATGAATCGATTAAATCTTTTTAGATTCCTAGGCCACCGGTTTCTGAGGGTCCTGAGAAAAAGGTGACTCGGTTCGCAATTGGTATTGAAGGTGGATTTGACGCCAATGCCGGTGATTTTGATATTAAGACGGAGGAATTTCATCATTTAGTTGTCATTCCTGGCTTTCATCAAATTGAACTGCCTAATGCAAATCTCCCTGATATTGTAAGTGTATGAAAACTTTTGTCTATTGTTTGAGAAAATGCATCACTTATAAAAAATATTTCTTTGTACATACACAGGTAACAATGTCCATCAATGCTGTTTTGGCTGCTGACTCTGCCACAAAATTAGCTGAATTAGAAGCAATGTCTGGAACTTGGGATGGAGAGCTACGTAAAGTCTCACAGTAAGAGAATACAGGATGCTAAAATTGCTAAATGAATGATAAAATTTGATTCCTCTAAGTTCACAAAGTACCAACAGAATACAATGAAATTTCTTTGTAGATACGCCAGTACCTTGACACAGCTTGATAATGGGAAGAAGATTCCTCCAAAAGGCTGGCGATGCGAAGTTGAGGGATGTAATAAGACGGAGAATCTCTGGTTAAACTTGACTGATGGTTCCATTCTTTGTGGGAGAAAGTTTTTTGATGGGACTGGAGGAAATAATCATGCACTAGAACATTTTGCTACTACAAGTAAGGAGATGACAGCTAATTTTTTAGAAAAAACTTTGGCTTGATTTAAAATTTACTGTATTGGTTATTAGAACATCCGCTTGCTGTCAAGTTGGGAACCATTACTCCGGATGGTCGAGCTGACGTGTTTTCATATGCAGAAGACGAAATGGTTGAAGATCCATCATTAGTTCAACATTTGGCTCATTTCGGTATCAATACATCACAAATGGAAAAGGTATTCTTGTCAAAACCATTTCTCGACTGTATTTGGAGTATTCATAATTATAATTTACGTTTTTCAATAATTATATTTAGACGGACAAATCTATGGCTGAGATGGAGATTGATCTCAATCAGAGGATGGGAGAATGGGATACTATCCAAGAGGCTGGGACAAAATTGAAACCATTGTATGGTTCTGGATTTACTGGATTTTTAAATCTTGGTAATACTTGCTATCTCAATTCAATCATGCAAGTACTCTTCTCAATCCCAGCATTTCCAAATCGGTGAGGATATGATCATTTGTAGCAATGTAAGTATTTAATTTGGTATTGAAAAGTAAGATTTTAAAATTTTAAAAAATAATTTCAGATTTTCAACTAATGCTTCTAAATATTTCGATGCCTCAAGAGACCCTGCAAATGATTTTAATGTTCAAATGTAAGTAATCTAATTTACATTTGTTCAGAATTTTACTATATGTAGTCAAATTGATTGATATTTTTTGAAATGATGACAGGTCAAAAGTTTGTCTTGGTCTCTCTTCTGGAAAATACTCGGCCAAACCTCCGCCTACAACAGAATCAGATGGAAAAGTACAAGGTCCATCATTGTTCCTCCAAGAAGGTATCAATGCTTCCATGTTCCGTTCACTTGTAGGGAAAGGTCATCCAGAGTTTGCTACAAAAAGACAACAAGATGCACAAGAATATTTTTTGCATCTCATTAATGTCATGGAGGTAACTCTTACAACTATGTATAGCTTTATCCTGGAAATAAAAAAGTATATGAGACAACCATTTTGAACATTTATATTTTTTGACAGCGTCATAGCCGTTTTGAACAAAATCCAGCCGACTGCTTCAAGTTTCAAGTTGAAGATAAAGTTGTGTGTGACTCATCTGGCCTGGTTCGTTATACATACCGTGTAGAATATTGTCTTCCACTTCCGATTCCCTTGGAAGAGTGTATAAACAAGGAAGAACTCAATGCCTATGAAACAAAGAAAGCCTTACTAGAAGCAGAAGGGAAAAGATTGTGAGTTTGAATAATGATAATTTGACAGACTGTAACTTTCCATGATTAATTTATATCATTGTATTTCTATTTATAGGCCTGGGAATGAAATTGTCCGGCCCAAAGTACCTATTGAAGCTTGTATTCAAGAATTTATTTGTAGTGAAGTATTGAATCCCTTCTACAGTACTGCTACCAAAAGAGTTGGTACAGCTAGCAAGTGAGATTTTATGTCATGATTTCTGATTTTGATACATAAATAACAAGTGATAACATGATTTATTTTGGCTTTTTTAAAAATAAAAAATGTGTTTTAGATTTACTCGCCTTTCAACTTTCCCCGATTATTTGGTCATACAGTTAAAGAAATTTACAGTTGATGAGACTTGGATGCCAAAAAAATTGGATGTTGCTGTTGATATGCCATTTGACTTGGACTTGTCCTTACTCAAAGGTCATGGTCTGCAGTCAAATGAAAAGGAACTCCCAGATGACGATGTACCCAAAGCTAAAGGTTAAAATAATAATTATTTAACAATGGGATTCCTAAAGATTCAATTCTAAACTAAATTATTATGACAATTTTTTTGTGGTTGAGTAGTAGTCGAAGTCGATGAGGAAGTCGTATCTCAATTAGTAGAGATGGGTTTTCAACAAAATGCTTCTCGTCGTGCTGTAATTACAACGGGTAACATGGGATCCGAAGCGGCAATGGAATGGATTATGCAACACTTGGATGACCCTACTTTAAATGATCCCTTGGAAAGTGCAAGTTCATCCAACGTGCCTTTTATCGCTGACACGGAAGCGATTGCACAAATTATGAGCATGGGTTTCTCGACTGATCAGGCAACGAAAGCATTGAGGTCCACCGACAACAATATTGAAAGAGCTATAGACTGGATATTTTCACATCCCGATGAACTCAACGACCCTTCTCCTGTTGAAGCTTCAAATGACAACAAGGGATCTAGTAGTTCCGCATCCTTGCTCCCTCCAAATGTCACCAATGGACCAAGTAGTAAGGACAATACTTTCAATCTTTGTCTTCAAAACCATTTCTCTTCTAATCTCATTCTCTCTTTTTTGGTTTACTCAACAGATTACAAACTATTCGCATTCGTCTCACACATGGGCACTTCATCTATGGTCGGCCACTATGTATGTCATATTTTGAAGGGAGACCAGTGGGTTATTTTTAATGATCACAAAGTGGCTGTATAGCGAAAATTTACCAAAGGATCTTGGATATTTGTATTTTTATAGACGAGCAATAAAATAATCTTTCAATCCATGTTATTTACTATTTAGTCATATTATATGGTACATGTAACATGTTGTGTACTAATATTCCAGTGTATTCATTAAAAAATTAAATTAAATATGCGTTCAATAAAGTTCGTGTGCAGCTGGCTACTGCACAATTTGAAAGAAACGATTGACTAATAACTGCGTGAAGATCCCGCTCATCTCTCGCTCGAAGACTTGAAAAAGCAAACGGCCCTTAGCGTTTTTTCTAAGCTAAGTGATGTTTACATTTGAAAGTTAAAGGTTGTCCAATATTTTGGTAAATGTAAAGGTGAATTCATACATTTTACATTAAAATGGAGTCCAGTATTGGGGTGAATTTACGTGTTACAGCTCATTCCAATCAAGGGGGACGGAAATATATGGAGGATATGTTTTGTGTTGCCGTGAGTCATTTTTTTTAAAAAAAGTTTGACCTTGTCTCTGTACTTGAAAGCAATTCGTAATATTTTGTAACAACATTTGTTGTTTTTAATTTCGTATTAATTTTTAATAATTAAAAATATATGCACAACAAATTGTACAATTTTATTGTGTCAGCTGACGGGAGTAGTGATATAAATAGTTTTAAATTAGTTTAAAATGACATATTTCAAAAATAAAAATAAACTCTTTTAATTATTCTGTTTGCAGTATCAACCCACAGGTAATATTTATTACTTTATAAATTATTTCGTATTATTTATAAAACTTGTGTTATTTGAAAGTGTCAAATGTCATCCTTAGAATTCTAAAATAAATGACAAATGTTATTTTTTCAGCGGATGAACGGGATTTGTTATACGCGTACTTTGGAATTTTTGATGGTACTTAATTATTAATTTTCATTCAAGTAGTCTAGTCTAGTGAAAACTATTTTAGTCATTTGAGTTTTGTGTATCAAGTACATGACACTGTAATATTTTAATAGTGATTTCAAATTTTGTTGTTGTGTTTTTGAAGGACATGGTGGCCGTGATGCAGCTTCCTATGCAAAGGCCCACCTAATGGATTTTATTGTTTCTCAAAAAAATTTTTGGTCCGATGATGACGAACTTGTGAAAAAAGCTATACGAGATGGGTTTATAGCCACACATTACGCAATGTGGAAAGAATTAGGTAAGGTGTATATTCAAATTACATTTTTGCACCCTGAGTGAAATAACATTTACCAAAGTATGTGTACAACTATTTATTTCCCAAATATAATTTTGATAAAAGTAAATACTGTGAAAGGATCATTTTGTGTCAAACTCATTTTTCTGTTGGAAATTCACTCCGGAACCCTGAGTCAGGGTGCAAAAATATTATAATTTTTAGAAATTGAAGAGAAACTTGAGTTAGAATAATACACGGCGATTTATAGTGTTGTATTTGAACATTTTTAACATCCAAAATTCAATTTTGAAAATTTCCATGCTTTACAGAAAAATGGCCAAAGACTGCATCTGGACTACCTTCGACATCTGGCACGACTGCCAGTATTGTTTTTGTAAGACGAGGCAAGATGTACATTGGGCATGTGGGAGACTCGGGCATTATTTTGGGAATTCAAGAGCCCAGTACTGCTTTTTGGCGAGCCAAACCTCTCACAAAGGACCATAAGCCAGAAAATACATTAGAAAATGACAGAATAACAAAGTTAGTTCCAAATTACATCATACGATGATGATCATAGTATTAATAATGTTTTTAATTTGTAATGCAGTTGCAAGTTTACAATTCACTTGTCTTTATACATAGATCTGGAGGGAAGGTCATTAGCAAGTCTGGTGTTCCACGAGTTGTTTGGAATCGACCTCGTATAGGGCACAAAGGCCCCGTCAGGAGGTCTACTCATATTGATGAGATTCCTTTTTTGGCAGTAGCAAGATCTCTTGGTAGGTCATTTTTTTCTATTTTAATACGTTGCAATAAAGGATTCATTCTATCATCAACACTAAAATTGTCAAACTTTATTTATAGGTGATTTATGGAGCTATGTAAGTATTAATAAAATTTCTTTCCTTTAACCCTACTTTTACTGCCTCGGTGACGATTGTCGCCCTACAAATTTACAATACTAAAATATTTTTATATTTACACCAGAATTCTGCGAAGAATGAATTTGTTGTTTCTCCCGAACCCGATGTCTCCGTCGTGGACATAGATGTTAATACCCATAGGTGTATAATACTGGGAAGTGATGGATTGTGGAACATGCTTGGGGGTACGAGTTTCTCTTAATTTTATTAAACAAATGCAATGTAATGATAAATAATGGCACGTTGGAAATTTTCAAGTTTGTTTGATTTTGTTAATTCTGTAGCGCAAGATGCTGTCAATTCTGTTTTCTATGCTGAACGCAATAATGAAAGACAACTTTTGTCGTCGCCACCGGATGTAACCCCAGGCCAGGTCAAAAACTGGATAAATCCTTCAAGTACGCTCTTTTGATACCTGTGTTAAAATTTCATTCAGACAACATAAATTGGCATCGTCATGTTTACATCATATTTAATTATTCTCTCTCTCTCTCTCTCTTGTTATTTTTAGAACGTTTAGTTGATCGAGCTTTGGATCGATGGTATAACCATAATTTGCGAGCAGATAATACATCTGTAAGTTAACTTACCACTGTGTATATTCATATTTATTTGATAGTCATTTAAAACGTTTTTCCCAATTTTAAAAGAATATTTGTATTCCATTATTAAATTATTGCTAATAATAATTTATTATACAGGTGGTGACTGTCGTGATAGATCCCCCTGGTCCTCCCAAAGCACAAGTATGTTTTTGTGTTATTCATATTTTTTCTCCTATAATAGCCAATTTTATTTAATGAAAGTGACTTTTATTTAATTGTATTCCTGTATGATTTTTGTATTTTTTTTTCTTTCACGTAGGTTTTGCGACAAAGTCAAAATCGTACTCACATCGTTAGGCAGTCTGTCTCCTCCGTGACAGATCCCGCTACCTCTAAAACTGTTCCAGCTATGGTTTTGGCACCAATGCAGGGACCAAAGCCAGCTCCTGGAGCCCTGAATTATACCGTAAAGTCAAATAGTGGTGTTTCAACGTCAACAGCAACCTTTCCTACTCGTTCTAATGTGACAGAGGGAAGGTCAGGAGTGGATGTTCATAGGCCAAGTAATGCACTTTCATCAATTGGGGCAGAAGTCACACCAAGTTCAGAGGCCTCATCTTCTGCCTCCGCAGTTGCATCAACGTCCATTGACGCAGAGCAGGGTAGTCGTATTGGAACTAAACGTAAATTCAAATCAATTGTTAAGAATAGTGTAGTTCCAGAAACAACTCCTGCTATCTGCTCCAGTGTCCCTTCACAACCTGAAAGAGCAAGTAGTAGTCAATCAGAATCCACAAAGTCTCAAAATCAAGATGATGTTCAGATCCATGAGATTTCTTCGTCGAGTGAGTCGTCGAAAGGTGATATTTCTACTTTTTTGGATACAATGGATGACTGTGTGACGGAAACGCCAGCTAAACGAAGAAAAATAACAAGGAGCGCTACTACATCGTCGTCGTCTCTAAAACGTCCTTCTACTCGAAATTCAGAATCCTCCTCCTCACGGCCTTCCGGAACGGCCGAAACGGTCAGAGGAGTCAAAAATATGAAAAGAAAATTTTCTAAAGATGATGATTTTAGTGTACTTGAGACGTCAAAGAGGTGCCGTAAAGGAGAAGCAGACCCGAAAAATTTTCGCAGTAAAAGGACTGCTTCTGCCGCAACTACCGCAACTTCTCCTAAACAAGGATATTTAGCTCACAGACGAACAATGTCCTCATCAATAAAGACACCTGAGGTACATTTAATAAAAATATCACGTACATTGAATGTATGCAAAATTAAATTGCCTACGATTCCTTGACTATGAATAATAAATTCAATAAAATGTATTGTTATATTAAACAGATGAACGTGAATAACTCTTTGACTCCCGGAATAAAATCCAAGGTTTTACCCCAATTGGAAGCAGGGAGAAATCTTCGTTCTGATACTAGGAACGCCCAGAGGATAACTAGAAGTAAAGCGAAAAAATAAGACGAAATATAAATCAGTATAAATATTTATATTTATGATTTGATGAGACACTTAATCGTATGACTTGTACGGATCCTTCTGAGGTCTTCCTATTATTTTATTATCTAGTCTTCCTAGAGTTTTTGTTCTCTCTTCTCATCTTTGTCTAATCAATATTTTACGCTAATGATCCATTTAAAGTCTATATTATTCATTCTTAAGTACACACACATTTAATCGTGCCACATTTCATTGTTGTCTTATAACAGGTTGTGTCTCAATCCTTTTTAAGATTTACAGAATTGTATTTTTATTTTATTTAAACAAAGTAACAGCCTATTTACAGTTCTTCTCATTGTTATAATTGAATTTTATTAATGTTAATATAATCTTTCGTGAGCGTTTTATTTTTATCACTGTCGTACCTCTCTCTCAAGCGTATAAATAATAAAGCGGATGACCAAATTTACAATTAAGCAAAAAAAACAATACTAAACTATTAAACTGATGCAAGTAAATGTAATGTTTCAACTTTATTATCCTCTGACATTTGAAAGTCTCGTTTTTTACCTGTTATAATAATATGTACTAATAATATTTTAATATTTATAAGACAGGGTCTGCAAGTTTGGGATTTGTGTTAATTATCAAAGTCACTAGAATTTATGAAAAAAAGAAAAGTCTATTAATTATTCATTAAAGTTCAATCAAATTCAAATTAAGGTTATTATTTCAAGTTGTGTTTCAGTTAATTAGAAAATTAAGAGGGCAGAATTGACTGTTAGATTTACTAAAAAGTAGTTGAACATGTGTGATCCTAGTTATGTAAGAAATGAGATGGATATGAAAGAGTAGGGTTTTTATTAAAGAACGGTAACTGAGTTCCGAAATATTGCTAATGACTTTCCTATTTGTGTAATTCACAAAGTACATAAATAAACTCTCAATTTTTATGCTATCATTATGCTATCTCCTTCATAATATTAACGTCTTGTTATATTTTCACTGTAGCACTGCTCTGCAACGATTTTCAGCAATATTACAGATTCAAATTGTATAAATAAAAAGAATGGAAGGATTTCTGAATAAATCATTGAATAAAGCCTTTTCGTTATCAACAAGATCACATTAATTACTTGCGTATCATTTTTATTTTAAGCCTTTATCACACATGAATAATCTCCAATATTCAGAATAAATATACTATGTACTACTGGGGAACGTTGTACACAAAAATGACATTCTTAACCTCTTTTAAGTATAATAAATACAGATCGACATATAAACTTTCAAGTTTTTTACATAGTATGAACATAAACATCGTCTCATGTTAATTACAAAGTAAGTGTCACATAATAATTTGATGGCTTAAATCATTACGTTATAAAATGTTTTACATTTACAACATTGAACGGCTTGTGCTTGTGAAATAGCAAGAGCGTCCATAATGTCCAACAAAAGTTCTCTACTTAGCGTTTGCATTTTCGGCACAACTTTCGGAAAGTTTAGAACGATGAGATTCTAAAAAAACCATTAAAGGCATTTTGAGAATGATGTTAATTTTTTATATAGGTACATGACACAATTTGGATATTATTCTTTGTATCACTTACAAGAGCATATTTTTTCATGTCATTTGCTTGAATTCGATTAGCGGCTGTAAACAAGAAGGCAAAATGAGTCTCTGTTGGTCTATTGTACTTGATAGTAATTGAAAAACGGCACATTAATAAAGCTTTAATTGAGTCGACTTACCTTCAAGAATTTGGATAACATTTTCGTAAGTGATATTGATCTCTAGGTTTTGTTTGCAAATTATCTAAATGAAATATCGATACAATTTTTAAAGTAGTTATTGCTTATATAAACCTGGTGTCGGCAAAAATATAGTCTCTAGCTTAGAGTAAATAATACCTGTAAACGATTGTTCTTTAATCCATAGTAGTTGCTCCAAAGGAGAAGGTATAGGGAATCCTCTGGAGGCATTGACACTTCTCCGCAGTAAATATAACGTAAGAGGGAATCGAAAGATTGTCGCGATGGAATCACTTCGCCAATCTGACACTGTTTCCATTATAATATTAGTCATTATTAAACTTGAAAAAAACATTGATATCAATCAGTAATCTAAAGACAGTTCTATAACTTACATTTATGACTGAATCGTCAGGCGGTGGAAAACTGCGAAACATACCCTCAAAATACGAACATCGAGCAGCTAAAGTTTAACAAATAATTAACCATCACTATCATGTTTAGATTTCTTTGAAGGAAAACAAATTGTAATTTGGGATTTAAAATAACCAAGTATAGCCTTGTGAGCCGGAATAATTGTTGCGGAACCATCCAAAGTTAGCAGCCTAAAACAAGTAATTTAATTTAATTTGAATGTTTATGAAAAATTTTGACATCAATTGATTATCATCATTCTTTATTACTTACACATCACAAAATTCTTTGCCGCTAAACCTGCAAAAAATTGTAAATTAATTTTTTAAAATTAATTATCGCATTTAAAAAATTTAGTTGAAATCATTTTATTCCAAACCGTAAAAATTGATCCATATCCTGTTCCAATGTCGTCACTGAAATTTTGTGTACATAATCAGTATCGGTTCAGCCTTTATGTCGTTTAAGCAAATACAAGTTATTGCCATCTTAGATATTTTTACTTACTTGAAATTATAACGTCTAACGTTGGTTCAGGTGACGGTGTTACATATGCTCTTGGTGCTTGTCGGCGTCTTACTATTTCCACCATTAATCTCTGAAAAATAAATTAAATCCGAAAAATTATAGCGTCTACAAGAAACATTGTACAAAATTTTTTAATATTAACGACAATGTACCTGGTCAAGTGATTCGAATTCATCACTCATTACAATCTGAGTATAATTAGTTTCTTTTACAATAAATTTGAGGCAAAACTCTCTGCAAATACAAAAATAAAGCAATTTAGTCACAACATGCTGTTGCAGGTCAAAGATAATTTTGATAAAAAAAGTTCAAGTAAAGTGAGCAACTGACTTCAAAAAATATAAATTTGAGTGTGTTGCATTTTTTAGTGCTTCCAAAACATTCAGACTATTAATTGTTGCTTCCAAGTACTGAATACAAAGCTGCTCCAGCCATCTCATATGACACTGTAAGATTTTGAAAAAATGAGATACATAATCGCTATTGAATATATACAATGCGAATTTAATAAGTCAACTTGAATAGAAAATAAACCTGGACTGCCAGTCGGTACACATCCATCATGAGCAAAACAACCTTGTGGCTAGATGGATCTTTGCTTTGTTTTGTGAGATCAATTCTATCAGTATAAATATATTTGAGAAGGAGATCCAATGCTTCTGGTGATGCCTCATGTAATTTGATTTCCAAAAATTCCTTTTGCTTCATCGGAGCTCCAGCCTTTTCGAGTTGAAGATCTCGTACCTCCTTGTCTCGCTGAAAAATAAGAAAGGGATATTATAGGAATTAGTTGCAAAACGGTGTAGGTATTTAATATAATTATTAAATAATTTAACTCATAGTACTTGTTCCTTTGCTTGCCGAATGCGACTTCTTAGCCATTGAGATCTGTGAAAAATATGTTTCATTATCTAATATTTTACAAGGATGGCCATGATTATTGTCAAACGAAAAAAGTATAGTGAGGATACCTTGCAGCAACGATGGACATGTGGGCTGGGACGCGAATATCCATAGGAGTTATGACAAATTCTAAATCACAAAATTGCTTGGACTCTAGTAGACGTCCAAAATCTTCATTTAATGTGCATTTGGGATAGTTTGAGAACTGAAAACGGTACATCTCTCCGCTTCTAATGTTATTATCAATCTAAATGTAAACATGAATACATTTACAGACATTCTGATACACTAATAACACAGGTTTTGTTCTACTACAAGTAGCTTACAGTTCCTCCAAAAATGTACATCCCATCACCAACAACAGCAGCCGCATGAAACAGTCGACCAGCTGGGACCTATTAAGTCAAATAAAATCGTATATATTT
>WJFB01002169.1:0-21698 GCA_009870185.1 Pygmarrhopalites habei
CAGTCATTTTTCAACAGAATTCTTTGAAACCTCAGAGATATGTTCTCTGGACAATTCTACACAGAGGTTTTTTGCAAAAAGTTGAAAAAGGTTGACTATGGTGACCTTTAAAGGTCAAAGGCCTTTGTTGACCCCTGGAGGTCACAAATTGAAAATTTTTCAACTTTTTGCAAAAAACCTCTGTGTAGAATTGTCCAGAGAACATATCTCTGAGGTTTCAAAGAATTCTGTTGAAAAATGACTGAACTAGAGTGTAAAGTTGGATCAACAATTGAAAAGTTGTCTTGAAATTTCGGCTTTTTGACCTTTTTCAAATTTTTATGAAAAACCCCCCTGTAGAACTGCCCAAAGAACATGTCTACTAAATATCAAGTCAATCTGTTGAGAAATGTCCAAATGAGAGTGTGCAGTAGGAATTTCAGGGAAATGACCCGGAAATGGTCAGCAGTGACCCGATCTCAAAAATTCCAACGGATCTGTTTTTCTGTAGCCCAGTGACATGTGTTGTATCAATATTGTCATAATTTTCGAAAATCACTTTTTAAAGTTCTGTTTACAAAAAAAATTCCTCTATTCATGTGTAGGCTGGTGGGACTTATTTCTTTGTCTGGCTTTGGCTCTTTACATTCATTGTCATCATTTTTTTGATGACAATGTGGTATGTACTTAATAATTTTTTAAAAAATTTATGTTTTTTTGTTTTATTTGAATTAGTTAGTTAATAATTAAATAGAATTTCATACGCATCACTAACATTCTATTATTTTTTTTGAAAAAAGGCCGCTCGTAATCGCCCCCCTCTTCGATAAATATACTCCGTTGAAGGAAGGACCCCTCAGAATCAGAATTGAGACTTTGGGTACTATTTTTATCACTTTACAAAAGAACAATTGTTAAAATGGTAGATATTAAAACGCAGTAATTAATTTGTAGCTGCCAGAATTAAGTTTCCACTCACGAAACTGTACGTCGTGGAAGGATCGAAAAGATCAGCTCATTCAAATGCCTACTTGTACGGCTTCTTCAACAATAAAAGGTAGATATAAAATATTAAACATTTCTTCAAGTTTATCAGTTTAATTTGAATGTGATTGAATATTAACGAATATTTCAAAATGTTTTTATTTTTGAATCGTAGGATTGTGCTGTTTGATACCCTGATCAAAGGATATGTTACCGAAGAAAATAAGGAGGAATCGACTGAAGGATCATCTCATAAGGAGGCAGAGGACAAAAAGAAAGCTGAAAGTACTGAAGAAAAGGGTTGCAGTGATGAAGAGGTAGATCTTACATTGTACGAAGATACTGTAATGTAAACAAGCAAAGTTTTCATGGTTAATTTCTTTTCACATTATAGATTGAGGCTGTTTTGGGTCATGAACTTGGACATTGGAAATTAAATCATGTCGTCAAAAATCTTGTCATCTCACAAGTCAACATTCTTTTTGTGTTTGCCTTCTTTGCATTCTGTTACCAAAGTTCAATCCTCTATGAAGCTTTTGGATTTCCTAAGGGACAAAAACCAATTTTCATTGGTCTCATCATCATTATGCAATTCATTTTGCAAATTTTTAATACCGTAAGCTTCATGATGAAAAGTTTATACATAATGATTCGCTCTGTGAATTTAGTACACAAGTAACTTTCAATATCATTTTTCATTTACAGGCAATGAGCTACGCTATGAATGTTCTGTCCCGCCTATTTGAATTCCAAGCAGACCACTTTGCAGTCCAATTGGGATACGGAAAGGAGTTGAAAGGGGCTCTGGTCAAATTAAATAAAGATAATTTAGGTAAGACTATTTTTGGCTTAAGAGTACAAACACAATTCTTTCAAAAATCGTTTACTGTGAAAAATAATAATTCTGTTCAACTCCAATAATAGGCTTTCCCATCTCGGACTTCCTATACAGCGCTTGGCACCATTCTCATCCCACTCTACTTCAACGTTTGGAGGTCATAGACAAGGACATGGCCAAATTAAAAAAGGAAAAATGAATTTTTGCACTTTTTACGTGTTCTAATTCCATCAAGTATTTTTTAAAAAAATCTATTTTTTCTTTGTAAAATTTCTACATTTACAACATTTACCCTACTTTATAATAAGATACCTACCTAATAATTTCAATGACCAATGAAAATGTGAGCGGTGTCGAGTCAAAATCAAACACTTGAATGAGTTGTCCGAATTTTATATAAATAATACTTATTAGTCATGTAACTGTCAACTTTGTTTTATAAACTTTGTGACTGGAAAAAGTCAAACTTATCCAAGGCAAGGATCATCCTTGAACAATGTACTTAAGAATTTGGAATTACTGTAATACGATTTGGAAGCATTTAAAACTGTAGGGAAGTTAATGCCCACGCACAAATATACGTTATTTAAAAACATTAAATTATACACTGTCGAACTAGATAAAAATAAGGAGACACTATAATAACATGTTAGATTTAGTTTTTATTGCCATTGAAATTATCAAACATCAATATGCTTACTGTAAAATAAAATGAACGTTGTGTGTGTATAGCATAGTCATAGTTGTATATACATCCGAATTCCAATTTCTTAACATTACAAAATTCCTTAAATGATAAATGTTATACTAGAAGTACATTCGGGAATAAGACATTGTAGGTGTGTATGGGTACTCTTGTACTGTTTTCATGAGACTAAAAGCTCGTTAGTCACTCAGACAAATGACATCATCATCATCATCTTGGAATCTAGATTTGTTGTAGGCTGTGGCAGTCTTGGGCAATGGAACAACTTTGGCTGTGACCGAATTAGCGACGGGGTTTGATTTAGCAAAAACATTCAAATTACTATTACTTGCTGAGGTGGATGAGACAGTAGTGGTAGTCGTAGTGACTGACAAGGTAGAAGATTTGGGCAACCAACGATTTTGAGTAGTAGTAGGTTTTCCTGCTGTGGATTGTTGACTACCTGATGCAGAGACAGGAGGAGCATTCAAGGCAGCCAGAATATTTGTATTTAGAATATTTGATGAGGTAGTAGAAGTGACAGTTGACGCCCCAGCAACAGCACCAGTGTTCGTATTTGTGTCATCATCCGAATCATCATCCAGACAAATCACTTCAATGGACTGAGATTCTGAGGGACGAGGAACTGTGGACGGATTTGAAGTAGAAGATTTTCCTCCTGATGTTTTAGGGACGGTCTTTGATTGAGATTCCTTGGGCTGATCCACGTCCATCCCATCATCATCATCAAGTAGAACAAAGTCACTGTCAGTCTATTAAGAGGACATTACACACACAAATAAGATTAATAACAACAAAATTGGATTTTTCATAAAATTATTTTCACCAATCATGATTACTTTCTGATGTACGTACCTCAGCCTTGGTCACTTGAGTCTGTTTCAAGTCTTCGGTACTTTTAGAGTCATCCAGTGACTTCCAGGAACCATCCGGCATGATCTCAATATCATTCCCAGCAGTGGGTGACAAGTTTTTCAAAACATCTACAAAAAAACTAGGAAAAACAAAGCAAGTATTATTATTATTACTATAAGGATTTTAGTTTAAACACAACTACAGAAAGATATATTATTAATTTAATGTAAAATTTACCCATCAACAGCAAGATTTTCATAAAGTAAATCCTTGTGACAAACAGGACAATTCCACACAGGCTTCTTCTCAGTCATTTGAAGATACAGTAAGGCATCAAAACATTGAATGTGGGAACAGGTTGAGGCTCTGCAGGGAAGTGTCATTCTCGATTTCCCTAAGGGACACGTGACAGACACTTTGAGACTTGTTAAAGCCATATCATCATCCGCTTCTGCTGTCATCTTGGAATTGACTATTGTAAAAATATGGATCATATTAATAATTAATTTGTAACCAAGTTTAAATGTAAATACTTTGATAAGTACAATTGATAAAGAGATGAGAGAAAGAAATCTTACTCAATTTTCGAGTAACTTCAGATTTGAAATTTCCTCTAACTAGCATTGTATTAAGAAGATCATTAGAACTCAATTTTTGAACCAAACTAAGGCTCAAACAATACTTTCGTTCCATAGGGTCTGCAATAAAAATTGTTCAATACTTTATCAGATACATATTAAGGTAACTTGAGGGTAAATCTTCAAATGTAATATAGTCCAATAAAATAATTCATTTTAAAACGAAAAAATTCTCACCAGGCATCCAAAAAACTTGAATCACATTGGGTGGCCCCTGTACATTTAAAGAGTATTTTTCTTTTAAAAATTTACAATTGCATAATTTGGATATCATCAAGTATGCAGGTCCATAAATTTACATGCCAAATGGGCATAGCATAATCAAACTACATATCAATTAGCACAAACTTACGTTAAAACCAGTCAACGAAGATGGTCTCAATTTAACATGATCAGTAATATTGAGAGGCACGGAGGGTTGACGTGGTGGAACGCCAGGATAATTACTTTGAATAGCCTGTCCCAACATTGATTTACACATTTAAAACACCAACATTCACAGAGTAATAAAGCAAAAAAGAACAAATACTCACAGGAGGCAAAGTCACAGGCTTATTATTGACACGAATAAACACAGAAGGAGGGAAATTGTCTTCTTGCTCTGTTTTAGGATCCAGTAGAGCAAATCTTAGTTGAATTCTAGGTAAAGAAACACACAGTACATTATTACATTAGGTAAACATGACACAATGATGATGACAAAAATGAGTACATTACTTACTCATAACCATAGTCAATTTTGTTTGTAGCCTTATTAAAATTGATTGAGTCAGCAATGAGTGCAGCTTGTTGTACTGTCAGCCCAAATGTGTATCTACTTTCTATTCGTCTTCGATTTTGATCCACAATTTTAACAACGTTGGGTGCTGGAAGTCAACCCAATGGACCAATGAATATCAAATAGATCATTTTCTAAAGTAATATCTAGTAAAGAAATAAATCTTACCTAAACATTGTGACTTCATCAAAACCTCCTGGACCTCAAAAAATGGTAGCCTCTTCATCTTGACTTTTTCCGCATTCTCATTGTACTTGGCACCGTCCCATGAAAGTGCCTGACTTTGACTTTGGACCACCAAATTGGAAGTGTGAACGTCGCTACCGGAAAATCGGTACGTACTGTAAATTGGGGTTTGCATCATAATTATTTATTCAGCAAACTATTCTGCCCTCCAAAAAAAAGAAACTTCCTGTCAGTTTGACCCCTCCCGCTTTCTCCATCAAGGATGTCTTGAGAAATTGTCGTTGTTCGTTCCTGACGCCATTAACTAAACTCTTTTTTTAACTGCTAATTAAAGACTATTAAATAGGATGGGATGAATGAAATCAGAAATGAAAGACAAGAATCGTTTTTCTTTTTTGTTTAGTTTTTTGTATAATTTTTTTTTATTTCGGAATCGCAAACGTCGATTCACAAACAATATTTTCAGTAGAATAATAACTCGTTTTTTTCCTACACTCCATGTGAGAAGACTTTTTTTTTCTTTCATATCATATCATTTTAATATATCATAGGTATCATCGTTCTCCCTTTCCACAGGACTCTTTTGTTTTTATCATCATCATCATCATATAATAATAATATTTTGATGCATTTACAAATGAATATTAATTGCATTCACATTTTTCATTTCATTTTTTAAATAGTACTATATAATTCGAATTCCAAGTCAATAATATACTTTTTCAATATTTTGTCGTAGTACATTTAGTACTTGTTTAGATAACACTATATAAGATTGAGGGAATCATTTGGGGGTATCATGAATAATAATTCTTTTTTTATTTACTCCTCATCTCTTTCTCTTTTGAATTAATATTACTTAAATAGCAGTCCCCATCCTTGTTTTCCCAGTACACAATTTTTTGTAGGTAATCATGTAATAATAGCATATCATTTTTTGTTTGTTTGTGTTGTAACTTATATATATATATATTATATTCAAATACTTGAACATCCAGGTCTAGTCCCTTTTTTCATGATTAATAATCAAACTTCAAAAAACCAACCACCTCTCCTCCGCCTCCTTCTCTCCGCAAAACCCCAGGAATTATTCATCCTCAATTTAAAACTTTCCCAATTTCATATCTCTTCAATTACTTACTTAAACTAACTTTTACTTGCTCTAATAGACAACTACAAACTAAGTTTATTACTTACATAACTAGATACGAAGATTTGTTTTTTGCAATGTATAATTCATCTCTCGCGTGTGTCTACATATCATCTTTATATATTATGTATTTATAACAAAACAACAAAATTGTACAAATAATAAGATTCCTTATGCGTGTGTGTAATTAATAGTAGTAGTTTAATGATGATAATAATAATGTGTATGTGTGTTCTTCTTCTTCTTCATCTTTTGTAATAGTAAATCGCCTATATGCCCTACATTTACTAAATAGTTTCTTATTTAGTAACTCTATTACAATTAGGTATATTATATATCGAAATACAACATTAGATATATAATCTCAAAAGTAACCTTTAAAATCTTTACACACTACACATACTAATTAATTACATACTCATTAATTTGTAAGACTTACAATTCCTAACGCTAATTTGTTGTTGTTGTCTTTAATCTTACATATATAATCATTATATTTTACTTAATTTTAATTCATCATGATTTTTATTCCTTTCACGTCCTTCCTTCTTCTTCCCTTCCTTCCATTTTTCATGAGTACTCTTTTAATGCAAAGCAAAAAAAATTAAAACTTAAACACACACAAAAAGAATGAGAAGGACGTGAACGAACTTTTGACATAGAAAAAACGAAAATTTTATATCATATTTAACTTTTGATAGTAACTAAATGCTATACTCTACGTACTATATATATAGGCTAATGCTCTAATGATAATGATGTAAGTATAAACACTCGGAAAAGTAGGTAATATATTAATCAATTAATTAATGACGCCCCAGGAAGGAAAGCATTTTGACAATATTATGTATAATGTAAACATTTAAGTATGATAATAATCATAATTATGTAGGACGTGGTCTCTTACATAACACCTACTATGTAAATAGTAATAATTAATGAGATTGAAAATTGAAATAATTCTTTTCTTTTTTAGTAAACACGCGAGTGTGTCGGTGTGTGACAAAAGATCAACGTTGAAGCATTTTTAATTAAAAAGGTAGGATAATAATTGACATGTTATCAAAAAAAACAAAAGATTAGTTCCATCATGTGGCAGTTTGTAGCTGTTTTCTTTTTTTGAAACTAAAAAAATATGAGGCGAGAATCAAGGGTTGGAGAAAGTGTACAAAAAAACAACAAATATGCACTGAATAGTGATTATTTTTTTTCTCATACACAGTCAACAAATCACTGATCATTGCGTCCACATCAGACAAAAATCAATTTAAAACAAGAAAGTAAAGAATGAAGTAAAATTGAAAATTAAATTTTCACCCACAAACTCCTCAGTTCTCCTCTTGAGAGAAAAACAAATTCAAAATTTTTAAAATTCAAAATTTTTTTCTCAATCAAGCTCAAGAAACGAGATAAATAATGACAAAATATATGAGTGCGAGTTGATCAAAAAAAGGGAAAAAAGAGAAAGGAACAAAAAGAACTACTACATGCCATCATGGAGAAAGGAGTCAAATTTTCAACAATAAAAACTTGAACCAACACACACAATTGTCTATTCCACACACTGACCACCATACTTTCTTTTTGTAAAATAATTAATTTCTTCCTTTTTTTGTCCGTTTTGGGTCAGCAGTACTTTTTTGGTGTGCTCACTCTTTCCATCCTACTATTTTTTTTTTGTAAATTAATCTTAATGAAAAATTATTTTAATTAATTAAAACTGTTAATATTGACTTTGCGATAATTGTTCACCGAGACAAATAGAATATTTATGTTGTAGTCACATACTAGTACAATTAATAAATAGCAGACTCAAATGTGTAGTAGTAGTAGTAGTAACAGTAATAATAACATTCACTACTCATCATCATCCTAATTCATTTTTTACTGAATGAATTTTTCCTTCACTTGAAACACAAAAAAAATCTTAGAGTGAGATCAAAATTATTTATATAGAACATATTCAAAAAGTCATACTTAATTAATCCCACTGCCTTGCTCGAAATTGCCAAATTCAATCTTCTACTTATTTGTTATTTTTTTCAAAAGAAAAATTTGATTAGAGGCCAGACAAAAAAACAAAAGGTTGTATCAGAACCAGAAAGGGGGAGGGGAGAAAATGGGATTAAGATGGAAGAGGAAAAAAATCAGAATACAAATATAAAGCAGAGAGAGAGACGTGAATCATCACTGATGATTCATCAGTAACTCGTCATCATTAATTAGTGTTATTTTTAAAAAAAATTAAAAAGAATATAAGGTATGATCTGTTTTTTCCAACCTTACACTCCAAAAACTGTCCTTATTCCCTATTCATATATTATCTTAGTTTACTAATCCTTCTTAATACATTTTTATCATTAAAAATTTTCTGTTTCTCCTTAATATCCTTAACATGTAGAGTGGAAATCAAATCATTTTTAAAAGCGGGTTTCATTGTTGTACAACTTTCTCTGATTATGTTTTTTGTCGCGTCACCCAGCACACCCCCTCATTAATATTTCCTCCTGCATAATTCTTTTTTTAAAAATAGTACACCATTACATAATAATAATTTTCCTCTTTCCTTCACCACACACAAGAGAATCAGAACAGAAGACAAAAAAATTTTCTTCTTCATTCTTCTGTTTACAAAATAATTTCAACGGTATATGGTTCGTATACACCACAGTGAGTGAGGGACATGAAGGTCAAAAGAAACCAAAAAATGTTCCTCTTCTCCTGTAATGTACATTAATAAAATTATATTATCTATATAAACTTATTATCATAATGTATATAGTAAATGCCTTAAACTATCAACTCAAGATTAATTTTTTAGTTGTAATGCAAAATACTGGCAATTAAATCAGAATATTATAATAGCTACGTATTGTTGTAATATTGTGTGTGTGTATAGTGTGTAGTGGATTATCTACAATTAAACAAAGAGACGAGAAAAAAACTTTTACAAACAATGTCATACTCATTGTATTTACCTCAATTCATTGTGCAGTAATTAACACTGTTTAAACAGTTAGTATGAGAAGTTGACAATGTGTGTGTAGTATGAGACACACGCTGTGTACATTGTAATGTATCTAAAACAATCATTTTATTCCCCTCTCCCAACTCATTTTTTCCCTTATTTATAAGTCTTTGGACAAACATTTAATTAATCAACATTTTACCATTATCAATTGTTTACTTCCCACTCCCTCCTCTAACCTCACCCCCAAACTAATAATAACAATGATAACAACAATTAAGGGAAATTATAAGCGATAGCTAAAACGGAAAATTACATCGACAAAAAAATTATTGAACTGCTAAAAATGGAATTCGACCATTCTGACTTTCTCTCTACGCTAGCATACACTTTCTGTTGCTTTCCTCCAATCCGACTTCGAAACACTTTCTTCTCCGTCCAAATATTGTATTTAATGTATAGCTGACCTTTTTCTTTGCGATGCGTTGTTTTATGTATGGTGGACGTGCAACATCCAGACATCCAGAGTGACGACAAAAAAATTTGATTAAATCCGATTCTTTTTTTTGCTTTATACATTGTAATCGTAGCATATTATATTGTATCGTAAATATCGTACCGCCGAATACTTTTTTTCCCTCTTTATACACATTATTTATATATACCTTAAACTAAATGATTAGTGAATAGAATGGCTATTACACGTAAGATGTCTTATTAATTATTATTTTTATCATCTAACATGACAAAAAAATGACCAAAGCTAGTTTTCCTCCTCCACCACAATCTCCTCCTTTTGTAATTCAACAACAACCTTTTTTCTTTTGTACAACTAAACACTAAATGGACTGCCATAACTCTTGTCCTTCTTTCCTTTCCTCTCTCCGCTTAATTCCTGTATTTTATAGTAATGTGTGTGTGGTGTGTAACTATTTTAATTTTCTTTTAAAAAGTGTCGGTTCTTTTTATTCGTACTACTAATTATCTAGAGAAGGACTCTGTGTGTATGTAAATGGTAAATATCAACAAATATTTTATGTATGGTGCAGACGTTCAGTAGATTCTAATATAGCAGAGTGTCTTTGACGAGTAAAACACAAATACATTGCAATAGTAGCATGGTGTGTACGTGTGTATTCTTGTGGATTTCTTCTATTTCTTGGATCACACTTTTTTTTGTTTTGTTTCTTTGAAGAATTTTAAAGGATGAATCTCATGATAGTACGAAGGGCGTACAACAACTCAGCTTGGATCTTGGCTTCCATAATCATAAGATTGACGTGGACCTGATGGAAAATAATATTCAAGCTTAATAATAATCACAGTCAATCAAATCGTTACACATATTCCACATTTGATAATTAATTTATATCTTACCTTTTCCGAGTGTTTAAATTCGCGCATGACATTATCGTAATCTGCACGGGTTACCCTCTCTGTAAAAATTTCACACGGAAAAACATGTAATTACAATCCCATTTTTCCAAAGATTATAATCAAGTCAATACAAAAGATTCCCATAAAATATACCTGGATAGCAACAGACAGTCTTAATATACGACTTTAATGGACGCTCCAGCAATTGATTAACCTCTCCGTAATCGTAGTCGTCGTGACGTATTCCGTACAAACACTGGATATAGTTCCTAAACAAAAATAAATACAATTAAAATCTTGATCAAAAAAAACAGTAAGTATGTACTTTCACTTTAAGACGGATCTTACCAGACGGCAGTCCGGAATTTGGTAGTGTCGACATGAATCCGACTTCCCATCGTGTAGTAGGTCATATTCTGAGCAATCTTGAATTTCTCATCCAGAAAATTCCCAATGTCAGCATACAAGCGGTTAACAAGTGAAAATCCATGTTCTTCCCACGAATAATCCTGTCCAGAATAATAATTACAATTACAATCACATTTTAGCAACCCATTTTCATTTCACATTCGCATTCCATCTCATTTCTCCTGTCACACATATACAAGAACAAGAGGAGTTAAGCTCCTCCTCACATCCTCTCAAAATCCATGACTTGACCTATTATGCCCTACAAAGATTAGAGGGAGGGATAGATACTTATTCAACGGACGCTCCGTCCTTGATTGAAGACGAAACGAGAAAACAATGATAAAACTTACAATATACAAAACGCTAATCATAGTTTTCTAACTAGTTTAAACCCATCCTTTAGTTTTTTTCTTTCTCTCCCCTCCTCTTCAACTCTCTCTTGTCATTTCCCATTAGTCCACACACACACATTGGACAACACAAAATTTCAGAACAATTAAAACCATTGTACAGTGTACACATACACTTTTGTGATTGCAGGAAGAGAGAGTCGGGGGAGGGATACAAGATTCCAATTCAATACTAACTAACAAACAAATTAAATGATGATGACACACACACACACTTCTTTGTATATACACACATGTATATCGTATATCCATCCGCCATCCACATGTCATGTCAGCCAGGAGCCAAAGAGAAGAAGAAACCAAAATCAAGTCAGGACCAGCGTAATTCATGCAATACATTAAAAAGAGAGAGAGAGAGAGAGAGAAAGAACACACACATAAAAAAATACAAAACTATGCCATGCCAGCATCTCGATCATGAACAACAACGTGGGCACACACACACACGCACCCTTTCAATATCATAATAATATTCAGTAATCATCAACGAGTTACACGAGGGATGGAGAGAGAGAGTCAACAATTTCAAGGTTAATATTTTCATATGTGTGTTCTATGCACTTGCATCACTCGATTTTACTTCCCCATTCACCAAGTCTCAAACTCTTGTCTACTTTCGTATTATGCGGAGAGTAAAAAAACAGAGAGAGAGAGAGAGAAGAGTCGGCTCCATGATGTGTGTGTACTATCATAAGTTAGTTAGGTATAACAACTCTGGGATAACAGGGTATGGAACAACAAATGCTACGCTAATAATCCTCGTCCTAAAATCCACGCACACACACACAATAACTAACTACACTCTCAACTGTCTGAAAAAAATTAATAATTTTTATGTCATGTTTTAGCCGCTTTCCTACACACAATCTATATTATTATCATCATGGCTGAGCATTATTTCCTTCCTATTTGTGTTTGTGTGTGGAGAAAAAGAGTTGGGCTATTAAATAGGAGAGAGAGAGAGAGAATGCGGGTGTAGTTGTAGAGTTACTCTCCTATCTCCATATATACTATTTCCATTTCCATCCATATCTCCACACACACACATTAAGTTAAACAGACCCAACAGCGGTACGAAATGTTACATGGACAAGAGTATCAAGGATGATATTTTGCCCATTTTTTTCTCTTCCACTTCATAACAACAACAACAGAACAACAATATTTTAGTTCACCTTTTGTTCCACGTTAGCGCCATTCAACACTCCAATAATTATATAGTGAAAAATATTACGATTTAACAATTACGCTTTTTCTTTTGTACATAATTTTTGAAAAAAAGTCCGAGACTACAGCATATTTTAGCAAAATACACACGTATTTCCTCCCGATCCCACATTTTTTTCATCCCTCCCCCCTCCTCCCCCCACACACTTTGTTCTGTTCTACTAGTAGCCCTTAACCTTAATTGTTTTTCCAGCCTCAAACATTCAAAGCTAATTGAATCCACTGCGATAAATAATATACAAGTACATCCAAAAAAAATTATTCAGGAGAAAAAAAACAAGATAGTATGTGGAACAACAAGATGGATACTGGAAGATTGCTTGAACTCTCTCTCCTATGGCCCTATGACATGCATATTACATACCATCTAGTCTAGTTTAAACAGTCAACACTCTCTGGATTTGTGAAAAACAGATTTGCAAAAAACAGGCCGACACACACACACTTGAGTTTTCCATCCATCTCTTTTGCTCTGCCATTTGTTTTGATGTACCAAATCATGTGTACTGTACTGTGTGTGTGTAGACTAGAGAGAGAGAGAGAAGATGGACAGCATGTCAAGAGTGAATTTCAGTTTGAGAGAGATAAGAATTTTTTCAGTCAAAGTCAAAGGGGTCAGAGAGGAGGAATAGGGAAAAAACTAAATTTTTTTACGAGAGAGACAGAGAGGGAGAATGTACGATGCGATGGGGATGGCAGGAGCCAGCATAATTATGTACAAGTTGAATTATTGACGACTGAGGGAATTGCAGTCATCTCTCTCTCTCTCCTTTTCGAGTACATTCAGAGCAGTTTAACTGCAAAATAAAAATGATGACGACGTCGTGGACCACATCACTCAGCCGCGCCTTTCATTTTCAACCAATCAGTGACTACCCTCCTCTCTCCTCTCGAAAAACTTTCGTTTGTTTCGTTTGTGACCAACAAATAAAATATATTATCCTAGATTATACACTGCACACACACCAAACCACGTAATACATACAAGATTGGAGTGCGTTGTTTGTCTCCTTCTGTGTGTGTACATAGTGTACCCATGCCATGGTCAGTCAAAAAAATCTAAATAGCCCAGCTAGCCATCCTTACTTAACTAACAGTGTCCCCCCTCAACAATCTCCTTGTTGACTCTAAACTCTCAAGAGCCTCCTCCCCTCACATTTGGTGTGTGTGTCCACTGGACAGTGTGGAAAAAATGATGACTAATAAAATATGGTGAATTATTGATGAAAAGGAGTCGTGGAATCAGCATAAAATGTTAATGAATTGTATAATACACCAATTGAAATGATAAAATTATCATAAAAATCACTTCACTCTCTCTCTCCATCCTACTAGAGTCATTTCCAGAATGTTCTTTTTAAATCCTAGCCGAAATTCCATTGTCATTCCTCAACAACACGTATATTACATGTCATGTGTCTCATTAGTCTAAAGAATGTACAGACAAAAAAAAGTCTAATTAAAGACAACTTTTAATCGAAATCTCATACTCTCTGTCTGTCTCTGCTCCCATTAATTTATGATGAGCTAAGACAAATGTCCATTCATCATTTTGTAAAAAATAGACACGGAACAAAAATCCAAGACATATTATCTCTCATTTTTTCTACAGTCCTACTCTCAATAAACAAGTCCCTTTCCAACTCACATACATTGTCTCATGTGTCTCAATTCAAGCGTCTCCTAGTCGTAGTCTTAATTTGGAAATATTAGCATCTCTCCATCCTCTCATCCAACACACAGTACACACACATAGACATCATCAATATGAAACAAAAAAAATTTGTATGCTGAGCAGGAGAGATAACACATACAGGAAAATGAATACATCATCAAGTCAAGGTTTCTCTCTCTCTCTCTCTCTCTCTCTCTTCTATCCACTGCTCGGATTGTGAATTGTAAATCCCTTGTGCTCTATTATCTAACACATACATCACACACATAACTATGTGTTGAATTTTTTTTTGCAAGAAATCTTTTTCCCTGTGTGTGTGTAACAGGACTGTCTCATAATAATCACACATACACAATTCTAGATGAAGGAAAACTAGTTTGAGTCTGATCTCATCATCACAGATAATGGAAGGTAATATTAATACGAGAACTAATATTAGCCCGAAAATTATTCTCTCTTCTACATAGTACTATCAAGTTGACGTGTCTCTCTCTCTCTCTCAGTCAGAGAATTTACTTGTGAGGAGGATCATCATCTCAAATTAATGCAAGCACGTGTCAATACACATTATTATATGACTATTAGGTAATATCCACACTGCATAATTTACCACGCATCCCCTCCTCAACTGGTCTTGTTAACAGTGGCAACAGGTAAATGACACAACAAATAAAAATTTCAGTAGTCCTCATATTAATTACATAATGAATATGTCAAATCATTATTCCCTCTCACCACTTTCGCAACATCATTATCATCTCTCCCTCTCTCTCTTCAACTAACCATCCTATATAATTTAATTACTACTGTCAACAACTAAATATTATTCAAGTAGTTATGTGCGTGCATCCCATATTCCTCCTATAATATATTTATATTAACAACAAGACACAGAAAAAAAGGAGACTCTCAAACGGTAAATCATACTTCATATCATTTCATAAACATTTTCAACTCTCTGACTTCCCATTATTTGGATAATGTCGCTCTCTCATGACTCGGAAATGGAGGCACACACATACAGAAGGGTGATTCGTATTCGTGAGTCGATATATACTTTTTTTAATGATTTAGTGACCGAGTTGACTCTGATTACTTTTAATGAGGAACAAGATGGTTGCATAATTCATGTCGTGGCCAATAGCTCATCTCTTTTTTTTCACTCGACTATCTAAACTCAAGTCAACAGCATCTACACACACATACACAAGGGAGAAATGTTACCTACACAAGATTAAACTGGTCGAGAGAGGAGTGAGTGTGTGTGTGTGTGTGTATGCTAGGAGAATAAAAATGGTTTGACACGACGAGTCACAGTCTTGACTCTTGACGACATTTAAAAAACAGAGAAGGATTTTGTCACAACAAAAAATACTTTCTAGATATTTCTAACTTTGTATTTTGAATCCATTTACTCCTACTCTACTCTCTTGTGAGTCAAAGACAAGACAAAATCTTAATTGACACTAAATAGTCTGTTCCTCTCTCAAAGGTCACTCTCATAATTTTATACTTTACTCTAGAATCCTCATTAATATTTTATTTTTTTGTGAAAAAAATCGATAATGTTAAAAGAAAAGAGAGTGGAGGTTTGTCCCCACTCTACTCCACTCCAATTGGTTAGTCTCAGAGTTGAGAACACAGAAATAGGGAGGGAGGAGCAGTTTAAAGGCAAAGGTCAAAGGATTCCACTGGAAAAAGGTTTCCACTCTCCACACAATCACACAAACACATCTACACGATGTCATGCCATCATTTCTATACTTTGGATACTCTCTCTCTCTCAAGCTCTCCTTTCTACATCAGTCATGATCATGATATATCACATTATAAAATTAAGATGACGCAAATCGGAATTTTAATGACAACCCTTTTCACACGTTGCCCACAAGAAAGTGGGCACTCTAACCAAGTCTCTCGTTTTTGTCAGCCTATCCACGAAAGATAAAATCACTCTCTTGAAATTTTAAAAAACAATTTGGATGAAGAATACTCACCTGAATACGAAACGTGTGTAGATCATTCACTTGACCCCTCTTAGCAAAATCCTCATAGGTGAATGCTGGGTCATTGATGAACGGAGCTACTTCAGGAGAGAGGGCCGACTGACTCCCAACATTTTCCTTATCATTGCTATAGTCATTGTCGTAGATTTTGAGGAAACGTTTTTTCCGCTCTTCCGGACTGTAATTGTTTGTAAGAATAATTGGAAATTAGTTATCTGGTTCATAAATAATTAATAGAAAACAGGATCAAATGGGGAACTTACTCTTCGATGGGACTCGTCTCAGACAAGTTTTTCATAGTGGTCATGAGGGTGTCAATCAAAAAATCTAGGATAAGATAATTGATAATTGATGACACTTGCTATTATAATAATTATTATAAAGTGAGTTGTATGATGAATACGTCTTTACCTTCCGAGATTGAAGGTAGGATGGGTGCCTTTGAATGTTTTGGTGGAGAAGAGGAAGGGACAACCCCTCCAACGGTCCCTCCACCACCAACAACTTGACACACGGAATTGTGGTGAGTGGCATTCTTGAGGAGTCCAGAAGATGCCTTGGCCGAAGGGTTGTTGTTGTTGGACGAAGGGCCACCATTTGTGTGATGAGGATTTGTATTATTTGTATGATTATTGTTATTATTACTACTAGCAGTCGTTATGATTTTGGTCTCTGATTCAGTCTTCTTGTCTTTCAAGGAGTCCTCACACCCAACCCCCCCGACAACCCCAACTCCAGTATTATTACATGGCGTCGGGTTATTTGTGTGTGCCGTCGAGGAGGCCGTCGTCGAGGATGAAGAGTCCGAGGAGGAACCCGGATTCACCGGGATCGCCGCTGCCCCACAATCCTCCTAAATGAATCAAAATCCCCAATGCAATCAAATGAACTAAAATTAGAATAATAAAATAAATGGTCACACTCACATCAAAATTCTGGCCACCAGGACTCGTCCCACCTCCACTCGCACCCGTCCATGTATTGAAACTTCGGGGGTCGAGGAAAGTGTGACCTTTGCCAAAATCTATTTCGGGAGTTATCCCGCAACCGTGGATGAAAGACGACAGGCTGTGGAAATGGGCAAGGAGGACCACAGCATGGACCACCTACACACAAAAAAAACAAAATTCATCATAAATTATTTTTTCCTTAAAAAAACAAAAGATATCAAATTTCTGAAGATTCATAACAAGATTCTCCTCCCTTCTCTTCCACTTTACTCTTAATCTATAGTGACAGCCTTGTCCCTACTAAAATATCACAAAGTGACAAGCCGTGATCCTAACCCACAATTGTGTGTGTGTGTCTCTCCAATTTAGATTGGTTTTGACACAGACAATCCACAAAAAATTCATTTTTCCTCTCTCTCTCACTCTATAAAAGAAATTTTTTCCTTATTCTCCATCCTCGTCATTGTCTCTGTCCTTTACAATAGTAGTTTCATTGTGAAATCCTACTCCTTCAACTTCTCTCCTTCAATTGTAGAGTACAGTGTACAGCTCGAGTACATACAAGGACATAAAAATTGAAGAATCTGCATTGGCTATAAATTACAGAATCAGATTAAAAATGTCAATTGACCTAGAAAAGAAGTCCAAACTTGATCTACAGACAGTCCAACAGATTCTCCTCCTCTTCTCTCTAATATCTGTGCCCATGTATCTTTATTCCTTGTCTAGGCAATGTCGGCACACACGATCCATCCATTTTAGTTTTTGTAGTTCAATCACAGTCATAAAAGTAAAATCCTTCTCTCTCTCTCTCTCACACACACCTTGGATCATTCTCCCTTTTCAACAACTCGTAAATTTGTAACACCTCTTGACCTACGATCAAGAGACTATCAAGAGAGGATGTCCAGCCAATCCCCCTCCCATTAACATTCAATTGACCAGAGAGAGAGAGAGAGTCCTAATAAAGTTTATCTCCACTATTATGACTCTCATCAAAATATGTATTTATATTATTGACCGGCTGACCGTCAGACCAGGACACAGTCATTCTAACTTGACCATCAATCCCCCTCCCTCGTTCATGTGAACTGAACAGAGTATTCCCAACAATCTTGGACAAATTCTATTTTATTACTTTTCCTCAATTGGTCAAAAGAGTCTTAAGGCTTCAACATCAACACCCACAAAAAAACACTAATTAATTTGAATCCTCTTCTCTCTCTCTCTCTCTAGTCTGTGTTCACTAATTAGAGATAACTTTTCGGGGATGCTCCACACGAGTTAATTTTTTTCCCTGGACTAACCATACTCTGGCCATTTAAAAGATGGTGAGGAGATAATGAGCTTGGAGTGTGTAACTGGTACACACACACACGCAGCACACTACACATGCTGGAATGTCCAGCACATGTGTAGTGTGTGTGTAGGGGGAAGAGGAAAAGAAAAGGAGAGAAACAAGTTTTCTATTATTGCGTAATTTTTTTGCTTGGAGCAACCTTAATTTGACTACTATTATATTACAATAGTTGCTTCTCCCATATATCCTATTCTATACATAGAAGATATTTATGAGGGTCTTTTCGAGAGAGGGTGAGAAAGAAAAAATGCGTACCTCTGAGAGTGACCAGCCAGCTTTTTTGGTAAGATTAAGAAAATCCTCCTTCTTCAAAACCCAAGGTCGATGAGCCATCATTCTGTAAGTAGTCAAAGGCAGTATATTATTAAAATTTTACTAAATGGTGTACAGTTTCACTTATTTTGATGATCAAAAGGTGCAAGAATGTCACAAAACATAAAATTTTCACATAATGACTTACTTATTTATATGATACAGACTGGTCAGCTTGACTGGAGCCGCAGCCAAACCTCCATTTAACCATTGAGGGTCCCCCCCTGTAAAACAACAATAATTCATCATTTTTAATCTCCATTATGTTGCCCCAAATTAAAAAATACTTTCAAAAAAATGCAAAATCTCATTTAATTCTAAGAAAAATTCTTGACCACTAATAAGAACTTTACCTTGGTAAAGAAATTCTCTCTTTTGTAATTCCATCAGGTAACTGCATTGGTATCTGGAAGCGGCCTATAAAAAATACACAAAGAAATCCATTTTTATTGACCCATCAATATTTCTTTTTAAAAAATCAAATTTTTATACTCCAAAAGTCGGGAGTACATCTCTTGAATCACCAACTTTTTTTTAAAAAAACTACCCAACATGTACAATTTACAATATTATTGGAGAATCTCGACGTTCAACTTTTACCCATAAAAATCAGACACACACAAAATGTGAGGGCATTAGAGAAAAAGTACATATTTGAATTATATGACTCAATTTGTTCTTCCCCCAGACACAAACCATTTCAATATCCACAATAATATAATTCAATATCACATCTAAAAAATTTTGACCTCAATTTTGATCCTCTTCATTTATTTCCATCATCTCCTTTCCTATCCATTTCAAATGATCCTCTCATCAGTACACAACCCAACACACACAGACTGTGGCAATACACACACTGCAGTCAAGACAATAGACACAGAGAATACAGCAAGACACCAGATGTACAAAATATATTATAACAAATTCCATTTTATTCCCAGAGTCAAACACACACACACACATAGTGTATGTTGCATTTTACTCTGTAAATACAGGATTATCCATACAACAGCCACACACACACAAATTCATCTTTTCCATGCAAAACTACCAAAAGTCTGTCCTCCTCCATGCAACCAGAGTTGCCTTGAACACATTTCCCTATTGCAGTCATAGACAATATGTAGAATATAGAAACAACTTGGGTAAGTACCCACAAATGTAAATTCTTCCAATAATAAATAAATAATTCCATTATTCATCGAGAGTATATTATAAAATAGAAAAGAAACTGTCCTCCGCCATTCTTCCTTCTAAATGGTGTCTGTGTATGCCTATGCAATCCCTTGATCCTTCCATTCCTAATCAGGACACTCTCTGGAGGCGTCAACGACCTCCTCTCTCTTTCTCTCCTTGAATTACATTTAAATATATTTAAATTTGTCAAAAGTTGTGAGGAAAAAATCGTTCAGAAAAAAAATATCCTTCTCTTTCTTCCTGTCTCGCTCCATCATTTTTACATTCTCTCCTCACTCGTAAATTCCACAATTTCAACATCGTCCACATACAAAATCCTACAAAATATTTTCCAGCTCGTTCTTTCCAAAGGTATGACAGTCTTCACTGAAAAATCCAGGGATACATGCTTTAATTGAGTACAAAAAGTACATGTCAATATAATCAGAAATAAACAGAGAGAGAGAGAGAGATCATTTCCAGTTCATTCATCCTCCCCAGAAATAAAATCCAAAATTAGTTTAACCCAACAAATGTAAATATAACAAAAAGTAGAGAATCCATTCAGACGGATCCACCATTCTATTTAAAGACTGTGTGTGTGTTTTCCACAATTCTTTTTACATAGGAAACAATGGGAGGAAAACCACACAACCATTATATACATACAACTATTGTAAGATCCACTTTTTTCAAAAAAAATTATAATTCAACAAATAATAATTGATTTATCAATTGGAAAAAATGGTTCTGCAAAATCCAAAGCCCTTTCACACCTCTCCAATTCTAAAATATTCTTTCCTTGAGTAGCGAGTACAAAATCATCTTGACTCACTTTCCCTTTACTCCAGATCCACACATTGTAAACATACAGTTACATGGACAAGAAACTGGAGAATTGGAGAGACAACTGATCATTTTATCAAACAACGTTTCAATGTTTGTGTGGAGTATCTGGTTCAAACATTTAACTACAATATATTCATTTCCCGGAATGTGTATGTGTGTCTGCAGACTGCAGTAGGTAGAGTACAACCATCCACACAGAACAAATACACTTCCAAAAATGTGACTCACCCGCCTCCCTTCCCCTATCAAAGTTAAAATAGTATTTGAACCGCGTGATTTCCTACACAGCCTTTCCACAATTTATTTTAACTGTACATCATCATGGATGGACGGAGACAGTCACACTATCCGACAACTACTGTCTCTTCCCTACAACACTACAACAAAAAAAGAATGACATGAACGAAGACTGGAGATAGCATCTTCCATATCTCCATTGTCAATACTCCAGCCAGGGAGAGACATGTTCAATCAACATCCAAAGTACACAAATGTGTTCAATAATTGTTACAGAGGTCATCCAGCACATAATCACAAAATTTTAAATCAACATACATTTTCTTTGAACCCCCTCACACACACTCTTTTGTACGATCTGTATCTCCATTTTTAATCTGTCAATGGTCCACCTCTAAAGCTAAGCCATTTTTTATCTACTTTTCGTGATACCCTTCCTACTTCAAGAATTCCATCAAGAATTTTTTATCCTATTTGTTCTTTGTCGTCTACCTCTCTCTCTTTGTGTGTGTGCTGTGTCAAATAATTATTTACGTTGCCCATTGACATTACTCAATCATACTTTTTTTTAAAAAAAAAAAAAAATGACACGTACTGTATCTACATTCTCTATAATTACACCG
>WJFB01002170.1:0-21686 GCA_009870185.1 Pygmarrhopalites habei
TTAAAAAATTGCTAAACATTTTATTTATTTTATGAAAAAACAGGACAAATTGGGCAGTAATCTACTCTTCAACGAACACATGGAGAAACGTGTCGGACAGTATTCGTAAGTTGTTTTTTGACCTGTATTCACTGGACCATTTTGACAAAATTTTTATTCGCAAAAAAGAATGTGTAATTTTTCGCAGAGGGGGAAACAAGCGAAAATTATCCACTGCCCTTGCTCTTGTTGGAAATCCTCCGATCGTTTTCCTAGGTAAGGTCATTTCCAACTAGGTCAAATATTTCGCTGTAAATAAAATGAATCACTATTTGAACAATTCTTTTTCTAAATTTCAGATGAACCTACGGTAAATACGACAAAAATAGAATTTGAAAAATTATGAATCGCATTATAATTTTATTTTCGGATTTATTATTTAGACCGGGATGGATCCCGTGGCTCGTCGTCATTTGTGGAATTGTATTAGTAATGTCAGACAAGCTGGGACTTCCATTGTTCTCACGTCTCACAGGTATAATCCAATAAATCAGCTCCATGAGACAAAATATAGATATATTTTTGAAAATAAGGAAGCATTTTTTAATTTAGCATGGAGGAATGTGAAGCATTGTGTACAAGACTTGCTATAATGGTGAACGGGGAGTTCCGGTGTTTGGGTTCCACCCAGCATTTAAAATCGAAATTTGGAGAAGGTAATTAATTTCCAGTATGTAGAGACATTATTATGTTCTGAGGAAAACTAATCCCTTAAATATTTAATTCAAAGGGTACACTGTCATTGCCCAAATGGCAAGTAAAGTAGAAGTGACCAAGAGAAGTTTCCAGGAATCCCAGAGAAGACGAAGTTCAGGAGTGAAACAGGATTGGGAGAGAGAAATTCAACCACTACAAAGATTTATTGAAGATTCATTCCCAGGATCTGTGGTCAAAGACTTGCATCCTGGTTACGTCCATTATCATGTGACAAACACGTCCTTGACCTGGGGATCCCTATTTAGAAAAATGGAGATTGCCAAAAAGACCTTCGACCTGGAGGCTTACAGTGTGAGTCAAACGACACTGGAACAAGTATTCTTGACATTCACCAAAGCACAAATCACGGAAGATTAGGAAGTAAATGAGTGGATAATAGAGGATAAAATTTTGTCTGTGATAGTGTGTCGAAAAAATATTTAATTTATTGAATAAAAAAGACCAATTTTTCTTTTAAATAACTAATACGTGGTTATGTATTCCTGGTGTGTGTGGATGTAAAATTTATTCACAAAATTAGAAAAAAAAAAAAATCTAAAATTAATTTTCATGACCATATTCGAAATTTTAGACAATTTTTATGCTGGAAAAATATTTTGGAAAAATTCAGTTCACACTTACCGTTGACTGAAAAAAATTGCAGAGTTGAACGCCACTCGGTCAAATCGCCGCCAAAGCAAGTCCCATTAAAGAATTACAGTAAGGGAGATATGTGATGTAAACTCACTACATTATATCACATATAACTTTGCTCAATTTAATTTAATTTTTAATTTAACACATTTTGTTTCGAAATGACCCAGTGACTTTGTTGAGACAATGTAAAATTGAAAAATGAAATTTTTTAGTTTTCACTTGGCATTTTAACCATATAATTTATTATTTCCCAGGTACAATCAAAAGGTACAACAGACATTTAATTTCATAATTTTAGTAAACTCTAATACAATTAAGGATATTTAATCAACCCATCATGAGGACAAAATAAATTACACACTTTTTGCCTTTCACTTTAGGCCTATAACACTTTCATTACTCCAACAATGGCAGATAAAAATAAATTTCAATCCAAACAAAAAATTGTAAGTACTAACAAGAGGAGATATTTTTCAAAATTATGGATTTTGAGTATATTTAGCTTGTAAAATTCAATTTGTTTCATATTTAATTATAACTCTGTATGAATTCATTCATTAGTATTAAAATGGTTTACGGATTTTTAATTAATTAAATATTACAGTCGTATGATTATTATGAGTTGGACGGCCTTCTTCTTTTCTCCCCTTGGATTATCCAAGTTGGATATTTTCTTCTTCTGTCAACTACAGTCCATCATTTTTAAAATTTACAATAAATAATTTACAATAATAAAAGAGTGATACTGTTTGTAAAATTGAACTTTTTACAGATTTAGTCATTTATCGTATAACGTTGTTCAAGAATACTTTCCGTTGTCCAGAATTTGTTTATTGCATTTTTTATTTTTAATTTGAAAGAATTTGATTCTCTGCCCATTTCTTCTTCGCGATTCATCTTCATCTTAAGTTACTGAATGATTTTATAGTTTTAAGAAACGTCGATCGTGCTTAGTTCTTTCAGTTTCTTCAGAGCTTTGGTCGTGGCATCGATTGGCAATGCCTCAAGTCTTCGTGCTGTAGAAACCGAAAGTTAATTTTAAAAAATCAATATTTAATTCAAATTGTGCGATAAATGGCAGTAATAGACAAATTCTCACATTTGGATCCAGGTACTGGCAACTCTCTCCTCATCGACATTTCGGGAGAACTCAAAAATCCATTATGACTTCCCCCTGTCATCATAAAATTATTATTTATTTTAAAAAATGAATGGAAACACTGCTAAAACGATTTGAAAAAGAAGTTACCTGATCCCCATCCATTTTGAACTGGAGATGGCCCCCAAGAATGATTATTCCTCTGCTGTGTATTATTTTTGATTGTGTTGAAATGATTAGCTGTGACAATAAAAAGTATCATCATGATTAACGAAAAATGTTGAAACTTACACTCAGCTAGTACACATTTTAGAAAAATTTAATTTATTACCATTATTCCAATTATTTAACAACACATTGTGATTCCCATTCGTCACATTCACTCCATTCGTCTTCTGAGCAATATCTGTCGAAGGAAGAAAGGAATTTTCAATTAACAATCGTTAATAACGGTTCATTTAAGGGTCATGGTTCTATTGTCTGATTTCATAGACAAATCTATCGTCTAGTCAAAAAGAGGTAAAGCATCTTTTGGAGTGTGGGGTCTACTATTAAATAGTTTTTTTAGTTGAGTAATTAAATTGTAAACTGTACTAGAATTCCAAGTGTCGGGGTAGTGATGTGGTGATGAGTGATAGGGGGGTGAACAGTAAGTGGTGGACATTTTGGACAAATCTGCAAAATTGGTACGACCAAAAATACATGACGAGACAAATTGGGATAAAGTGCTATGTGTGTTTGGGTAAGAAAGGAAAAGACGAAGATCAAAACAAAAACTGTTGAACTTCAACGCCGACAGAAATAAATATGAGCTTTCTAGCCAAAATGAATACAGTTCTCCATTGTTTTAAAACTCAAACGACGTCGAAGTTCAACTACAATTTATACACTCTTTCATTGACAAATAATACTGCTTAAAAATATGGTATAGTATTTCATCCGGTCCAGGTAGGAAGAGATGGTATAAAACTGGAAAACTAGAAATTTACCCTTCCACTTACTTTAAATTTCAAATTCCAAATTTTTTATTCTTATTCAACAAGTTGTAACATCATGTATCACAACAAAAAATGCTCTTCACCATCTTGGCAAAGTTCAAATACCCAATAACAGGAATAAGAATAACTGAAGAGTCAGAGGTCCTAATAATATTCAGATGTATAGTAACAGAGAGATAATGAATAAAACAGAGATTAATAGAGAGATAAATGCGTTAGAAACTATTTAGTAGGCAGTATCATGTATGTCACGCTTCTGTAGCCAGGTCTTGAGCCAGGTTGGCATACTTTCAGTCCCCTTCCCACCTTTCAGTATATTTGACCCTCCATCCAAAATGGCCTTGCTTCTAAAATCCCTTATGAAATTAATCTCCGCTGTTTCAAGGGTATCAGGGGCCATAGTGTTGTCAGTTTTGAGAATTGGAATGAGTCTCATGTCATTACCATACTTGTTGAAAAGACTGGTAACTACAATATACAAAACATTTTCAAATGAACACTATAATACGACGTTAATGACAATGTAAAGCACATCTATGTATGTCTGTGCACTTACTATATTTTCCGGCTCCTCCCATTCCCGGTTTATATTTATCAACTCTCTCGCAGAATCTTATATCAGCAATACCAAAGTATCGGTGTTTTTTGTAAATGGGTCGGCCAGCCTTTAAATTCACCCACATGTATAATAGATGAACATCCTGACAAGTAAAGGAATCGGTTATTTCATACGAATATCCACCATATGATATTTTGGAAACATTTGTTAAGATGCGAGTACAGACAGAACACTTGAGACGAGTACATTTTTGTACTGTCGGAGATGAACTAAAGCCCAAGACAATTTCATTTTTGCTTCCCTCATATTTATTTTTGTTTATGATAGACACTGGTTTCAGTTTTGTTGGAGGCCCCCTCTTTTCGTTATGATCATTAGATTTGAGATGATCAATCCACTCTGTCTCAATCCTGGTTTCGCAATTCACAAGATTTACAGTTGAAAGAATCCCAATATTCGTGTCGTTTAAGGTGACTATACAGAGAAAGAGGTGCAAGACTGTTATCACATATTGGACAATCAACTCTTTCGACAGAGCCGTGTTTTGAGTTGAAATGTTACTTTAGATGTGCTGTTGGCAAAAAATTGAAGTCGAAGCGTTTCACATTTCTCATTCATATCTCGAAAACATGAATTGTATCAATGTAAAATATTTTTCTCCATTTCTCTACATGAACTTGCCTTCGGATTTTCCTTTATAATCATATCCTGGTTCTTCACAACCATACGGTCTTTCCTCAGAATGCATCTTTTCATGCCTGATTTTATGAGATGTGTCAGAAAAACTCCAAGGACAATTTTGCACTTGAGTTTTTGCATTTGAGTGAAAGTGCTCTGTCCCGATCTCTTGAGCTCGTTTTCCCATTAAATTCACTCAAATGTTTCTTCTTGTGCTCTGACAGCTTAACTATAAAAGAATATAACAACGAAATATATGTGTAAATTAAATTATTAATTTATTTTTCAAATAAATAGTCTTAAATAAATTTCATAAAAATGGACTCACGCTTGCGCTTAAATTTAATTGGACATTCGTCACATTCGTAAGGCTTTTCGTCGGAATGTGTCTCCATATGTTTCTTCAAATGAGAAGGGTAATTGGTCGAGTAGTCGCATTGTCCAGAATCAAAATACTTGCATTTTATGGATAAAATGGCTTTCCTGTCAGAGCTGGTGGTCGGTTTTCCCTTCTGGAACGACACGTGAGGTTTCAATTTTTTCTTACTTTTAATGATTGGCGATGGAACTAATTCAGTAGAAGACGAAGGAAGAACAATCGATGGATTTGGAATGACTAAACCAGATGTGACATCTTTATTTGGCTCCTACACCGCAAAAAATGAATATTAATTTGGCAATATTAAATAGTATCATTCAATTTGATTCCACGTAGAAAATAAGTGATATTGAAATGAAGTTCAAACTTACAACTACAGTTGATCGTCCCCATAAATCATCAAGCTTGATCTGTTTCATAATGGGTTTCTTGTTTTCGGTGTGGTCTTCCTAGAGAAATAGTAGAGTAATGAACACTTGTGAAGAAAATGACGCACAAAAGAATCACTTTTTAGAAGTGGTATTCGTTCTTACCTTGTTAGGCTGCGGATATGACCTTTTAAGACGAAGATCTGGTGACACCGATCTCTCTCAGATCATTCCCCTCCATTTTACACTCTATCAGCTAACTACAGTTGTGAAACTGTCAATTTCTAACTACAAGGAATTCTATACGTGTAAAACGACACCTCAGACAAGTCTGAACGTGTTGAAGAGGGGGGGGGGGTATAAAATTGCCACTTAAGACCAAGGATTACTCATTCTCCTTTTGTGTTATACTTATACTAAAATTGATTTGAGAAAAAGTCATTATTGAGGTATGAAAGTCCTTCCTGCTACACAATAAAATTCTGTGATTCTAAAAATCATAAATCAGACAAATAACTTTCTTACTGATGACGCGAGTAGCATCTTGCTGAGCCTTGATCAGTAACTCCGTCGCTCTCTTAGGTTTGAAATAATTCTCGGTGAAAGCCTTCTCGTCATTATTCTCAAACTTCTGTCAAGATACAAAACGTTCAATTATTGTATGTTTCCATTATTGAATAGGAGTAAATTAATTATGCTATATTATTGAGTGGAGGAGGAACCTTTAGAATACTGCGATTATTTTCCTCGTCATCCTCCTCATTGTCCGAGTTAAGGCGGGCAGGGGCAGTCCGGGATGGAACACGATTATTGCTGTTATTATTCTGATGATTATTGTTTAGAGGTATCATCCCTGAAAATATTTTTTATATAACCAAATTGTCAGTCACTGTCATTATCAAATACGGATCTTACACAGTATTTAGAAAATAAAAAATACTGACCATTTGCCGGCGGAAGTTTAGTTTTCAAGACGCACAATTCAGGTAATTTCCATCTTTGAGTCTCATCACTCCACACTGCTTCCGACTTGATTACGTCAAAATTACTGTCAAAATGTAACAACACAATTTCTTTGTATTATTGAATCCCAGTACAAAAACCCCAGGTCAATAAAAAAAATAATCTCACCTGTAATTACAGTCCCTTCTAATTGTTGGTTGTATTTTGTCGAGTAAACCCTGTAGCAATTTTAATTGTTGGTCTTGTCTTCGAATTGTTTCTAGATAGTCCGTCCGGTCGTTTTGAAATTCACTGAAAAATTATAAACCGAATTTTAAGGTATTTTTTGAGACATCACAATATTTCAAAAGAAGAATTGGAGAAAACTAGAAAAAATTCGGAGACTCACCTGTGCAAATCTGAAATCTCTCTTTCCAATGCTCTTATCTGGAATCCCCCCAATTATTTTCATCATTATAAATTGAAACCAAAGTTATTTGGCAAGTTAAATCTAAATATCTAAATATTTATTTGTCAATTTACCTTTTGCTTAGTCTTTTTCAGAGCGTCCGTTTTCGCCCTCAGTTCCTCCTAGAAAAGGTTAAATAGGACAAAATATAATTTTGGAATATCAATTTTGATGGGTAAAAATTATTTAGATCTAGCGTGTGTGCGTGTCTCACCTGGATATTATCATACGCTTTGATGAGAAGACTATCATCATCATCACTTTTATTGATGGCTTCAGACAATTTACTCCTTTTCTCCGCCACTTTCTTTTGTTTCTTTCTTTTCTCGATGAGAGCTTGGTCATGAGCCCTTTCACCCCCGACCTTTAAAGACACGTTGTATTGTATTTTGATAATTAAGCATGACAGATTAAAATCTAAGTAACAATTTTAAAACTGTGTTTACCATGTTCTCCTCGATCTCTTGTAGTCTTGCCTGTAAAGAAAAGAAATAGTTATCCTTGAATCACTTACGAATTTCATGTCGGGAGAAATTTTGGCGGAGAGCGAGCACTGATTCTCTGAGAGTGACGATACTTATTGGGACATGGGACCAAAGAAAGACAACAGTGTGTCAAGTAGACAGCGGACAGGTAGTACTGGCATGAGCAAGAAGGGACCAGCGTCAATTAAATCAAAATCAAAGCCTCCAAGGAACAAACCCAAGACTCAAATACAAATCGAGGAGGATGATCGAAAGATGAAAAAGAAGATTTTGGACAAGTTGACCAAGATTGGAAAATATGAAGTTTTGATTGCCAATTTGGTAACAAGTTTCCAAGCTGGAAAGTGAATATCAGCAGGTGAGCACTCAATACCCTGACAATTAATATTGTGTCGCGGTTCATGCATTATATTGCAGCACTTATGTAACTTTCATTTTATTGCAGACTTTTGGTAAACCATTTGAGGAAACGGACGAAGATTTTGATTATACTACATTTACGGCTTCATATAACAAGCGAGAACAACATCAAAGGAAGAAAGGGGTGAAGAAATCGTATTTTAAACCAGTGGCATCATATTATGTATTCTACTATATGTACTTTGATTTAGTGTTAATATAAGTGTTACTATAATATTTTTGGAATGTTAGTCTATGAATTATCATTATTTAATTTTCTAGAAATTTCCTGTTACTGGAAAATCTTGTGATGTCTGTAACAGTAGGGAGAAAGACAAATTTAGCAAGGATGACGATGTCAAGTTGTGTTTCCAATGTTTAATATCAGTCGAGAGAAACAACCTGGTACCAGGGGAAGAAAAAACAATTGGAAGAGCTACTTACAAGTACAGGCAAATACGATGTATTTGTCCAAAACAACTAGCTGGACAATGTCAACCAGATTGGAGAGTCACTGACTGTATGAGAGATAAATTGAGTATGATCAAAAGTCTCTATCCCGCGTTATACACTAGTGATAATTGAGTGCAAGCACAGCCTCCAGTCTACACTCAACCCGATCATTTTTGGCATCTAATGGATTTAAAGGCCGTCAAAAGAGAGAATGTAAGACCTACCTACAAATTTCTGAGGAATTATACATGTATGTATACTGCCTTCAGACTTACAATTCGTAAATTAATTTTTTTATGTTGCAGTATACTAATATTCCTCCTGTTGGAGTGTCTACTGTCGCTTTAGTTGTGACGGTCATGGATGTCAACCAAACAAATGATAAAGTGGTGAACAATATACAAGTCAAAGGAGAAAGGATTCTTGGTACCATTCTACTGAAGGTTGAGTATGATGATCCTCGTTTGAACTCTGCACTTGGGATTCAGCACCTAGCTTGTATGAGTTCGTGTCATACTCAATCGATACGTAAAGTTGCCAGTTCTCAGAAAGTTAAGGCCGATTTAGTTCATGTGGACTTGGAAATGATTGAATGGAGTCCAACTAACCCGATGGAAGCTGCCATTAATTGTTTTAAAGTACGTACTACTTGTAGTCACTTTCATATTTACAGTATAGTTGTATAGTTAAATAGTACTTTATATTATTATTATATTATTAGTTATTGATAAAGATTATTATTATTATTATATATATATATTATTATAATACTTTATATTTTGTGACAGGCTGTCCATTTTCTCGTCAACCCGAAACTCAACCAGCATCAAAACTTTTAAACAAGACTAGGAAATACGGAAATCCAATCAAAACACTTGACTATTGATGGACTCAATTCTTTTATAAGGAAAAGGAAGATCGATTTAGTTGGATGGAGGGTTAGTGTGACTTCAAAATTAAATTTATCTGGACCGCAGTTGACTACTTGTGGAAACCGACGAAGAAGCACAGTAACTACTTCAATGGTTAATGATGAAGAATACCTAGCAAATGTGTACGCTTATTTTGTGAAGGAAGGAGATGTAAGTACATTATGTCGGTGATTTTTAATTAATAATTTTACGCACTCAATTCTACTTGCTAAAACACGCCCTAAATACATTCAATAATTTGATTCAAGGTGGTTTGGGTCTATGTCGGCAGTCACAGTGGTTTGGGAGCAAGACTGGTTTCTGATCACGGACTACGCACCAGTCCAGGTAAATGTTTGGTAGCAAATCCCGGGTCAAAATGGTCCTCCACTGTCCTAGTCTACTTGAAGAATAATGAAAGTAAACAATTACTTGAGGGACAAGCTCAATTCATCTTTAAATATGCTGAAGTCAACGACATGACCCTTGATCAACTAATCCTTCCATTTCCGGACTCTGTGGTCAACGGTAATTGGACTGACATACGCAGACAGGAACTTCCAAAACTCAAAATTAAATTTTTGAATGCAAAAATTTATTGTCGTCATATGAACTGGGATAACTTTCAATTTTTACTGAATCTCCTCGAGTTTTCTTTGGAAGAGAATTTGAATACCCGGATTTGTATACTTGGGAGGATGATCCTCTTCGGTTCGCAATTGAACTCTCTGTCGAGCATCCGATTGAAGAAGAAGACTCCAGATGAATCTTAATTCAATTTTTTTTTCGTATTTACACACTAACGCCGTTTGTTTTTCTCGGTTTTTGTGCTAATATTTTCTATTTTAGTACATTAGTGACCTGTTTTGTACTAGAATATCTTTTTGAAACGCATACACAATGTGTCGGACCAAAAAAATAAACATACATCTATAAAATTAGTTGAAAACTAACTTACTAGAGCTTCCTGTTGTTCCGCACTCAATTTTTGATTATTTTCATGATCCACATGAAGATGCGGATCACTTTTGAGGAGATTTTTCTCCTGTTGTACTTGATCCAATTCCTTCTGGTACTGACCTTTCAGGTTCTCCACATCCGCCTGGAGTTTTGCATAACTTTGTTGTTCTGCCTCGTAACTTTTCCGGAGAGATTGTAATTGTTGTTCATACTCTTGTCGGATTTTGTCTTTCTCTGCTTCCAAATCCAAGGAATTGGGAGTGATTTGGGCAGAGATGTTCCCAGAATTGAGGTCTTCTCCAATTCGTTGTTCTTCTAGTAGTTTTTTGAGTTGAAGGATTTCTTCCTGGTATTCTCGGAGTAGGGCATCTTTCGGGTCTTGGTTTATTCTTGGCTTGTTCTTTATATTCTTGGCTCGGTTGGCGTACCGGAGGGTACTCAACGTCTCGTCGTAGTTATTGTCAGCCGGACTGGAAAAGGAAAATTGATTGTTTTGCATATTATACTATATTTTGTGTCCAGGGGTTCAGGAAATTATTAATTGAGTGAGAAATCACCTCACACAAGCCACCATCAACGTCTTTGTATTCCCACCCAAGGAATCCTGTCCAGAAAATGAATAAAAAGGTGTAAAAGTCAATGGAATATTTAATTAGATGAAGAAAAAGAAAGACGATGGTACCTGTAAAAGTCTGGTCAATTTGGAGTCTCTGTATGGAATATGCTTGGATTTTCCGTCAACCTACGAAAATTAATCATATTTAAGACAATGATCCAGAAAAACTAGTAAGAATCGTTGTTGTTGTGACTCACCAAAGCTGAAATGACATTGCCCAGAGCTGATAGTGACAAATTAATTTTTGTGGCTTCTTTCAATCTGTCTCCAGTGGCTCCTACAATTCATCATTTCATTTTTTTACATTAATTAATTATTACCACAAGTTCATAAATTAAATCAATTAATTATCGTGAACTCTAATGAGTCATTAGTAATGACCACACATAATAATTAAAAACGTGTGTGTACAATTCACTAGTGAAAAAAATGTTGAACTTCGACGCCACTCACAAGTTTTCATAAAAAAATTCTAAATTTTGCACTACTTAAAAAAATTATTAGTAATTTACTGTGTAGCGTCGAAGTCTAGCATTTATTTTGAACTTCGAATTACATGTTAAAGACAGGAAACATTTATTTAAAGAAAATAGTCATTTATAAATTACCCGTTTTTGTCTGTCTTTCACTCCCAGCCAAATCAACAAGGTTCAATTTCCCCTTCCTAATACTGTCATCCATATGGTCCATCATCTCGATCGTAATGGTGAATATTGAATGAGATCTCGAACTATCATCCACAGCAAAAAAACAACAACCAATCAACATCAATTACAACTATCGCACCATCCAATTAAAAATAAAATAGAATTAGAAAAATGCATTACGAGTCTGCATTCATTAGAGTGGCTCCCACCGCCCGATTTTTCCATCCACTCTCCATCAGAGTTTCACATTCATCCACATTGTGCACAGTGTGGGTGGACAAGTCTAGAATTGGCCCATTCAACAAATTAACCATTATATTACCCACAACACATCGCATCGTCGTCATACAAACACGCAGTTTGACTGAAAGTCAAATACCCATCGCCCTTTCCATACATTTCTTACACACACACAGACACACATTACACACTAAACAAGAGTCCAATTACATTGTATATTTTCTGCAAACTTTCTCTCTCCACCAAAAACCCAAAACATACTAAACAGGATACTCGCCTCGTCCCTCCATTATTTAATTTCCGGTTCTTCTAAAACGCATACTTATCCCTTTTAGCCAGTTTTATCCTATCGCAAAAAAGATTTTTGCAAGAGAAATCAATGAGGGGAACACAAAGACAGAGACAGAAAGAAAGCCTCAACATTCCAGTATTTTGAGGTAGTTAATGAAGCTGTTAATATTGCATCAATTTCGGTGTCAATAAACCCCGAGAAATGCCCGTCTCGTCCACATAGCAGCTAAGTCTAGCATGGCTAGGGAAAGTAGTCGCGGTTCATCCTCCCATAATTTTTGGACACTATATAATATACAATAGACAATCAATGGTTCCTTGACTTGTCATTCCCCTTGTTTTGTTCTGTCCTATCTCCTCCGTAGTGAAATTCAATTATTATTTTCTCCAGCTCCAGTCCCAGCTCCCATATCACTATTCATAACTCTCTCCCTGGACAGCGGGTGTCTGTACGGGGAGAGCATGTGTGTGTGCTTACGACACTCCACCCTTTTTGTCCAGAGGACGTTAAACTGTCATCAACGGGGAGTAGAATTGTCAGTCATACTCCTCGGGAATTATCACCCGACTGTCCACAACTTTCCACGAACAGAGTTCAACTCCTTGACCATATTCGATACCAAATATACTCCATACCTAGCCAAAAGTAAATGCATTGTCTACTTTCTCTTCTTTCTCCATTTATTCTCACTGGCTACTCTAACCTTTCCCACGCTCCTACACCCTCCCCGATCAATACATGCTTTCTCCAGACTTTCTCAAAAGTTATTTTGGTCTCAAAAATTTAAAAGTTGTAATTAATTCGTCATCATTTATCCACATGTAAAATTGAAAGCCATTTAAAATCCATATTTACTCAACTCAACTTTATATTCTCAATTGCCTAGTAGCTCCGCCCAAAGTCCAATCAAAATGTCTCATCATTCTACTGTGCTTTCTCCTATGGATTCAAACATGTAGCATAGCAGTAAATGACCCTCAGTTTTACCTACCAATTTCTATTCCTCTGCACGCAAGTCAAGACAAGGGGGAAAGCTCATTATCTCTTCAAAATTATTTGTACTCAAACCATCCACTTATCCTTTCTCCTCATACAAAAGTCTATGGGTGAAAGTACTACTTTCTACTCGTCTAAGAGGGACGCAGGATTAATGGATACATTTCTCCCAATCAAATTAGAATTGTCAAATCCAAACAACTTTGGGAAATTAAAAATCCCGAAGGTTGGAAAAGGTGACCGGAAAATGACCAACAGATTTTCAATAAGTCAAGTTGTCCTGCTAGCCGAATCGTAAAAAACTGTGCGTGAGAAGACGATATAAATCCAAGGAGAGAATGACATTCATCTGAAAATAGATAATTGTCCTTCCACAATTGTTAAGTAACCTTACGAAGGTTTCCCTCTCATTAATTACACCGCCCTTGCTCTGACTCCAAGGTGAAAGTCTCTTCACTCTTGAGCCGTGTCAATAAATGAAAAATTGAATTAATTATCTAGCTATAAATTGAGAGAGAGACAGAAGGATGAATACTGTCGTGCCAAAAATAATAAAAACCCATTATTTGTGTATGGAATTGTATGCAAGGGCAAGGATTGAATTGACAATTAAATAAATTACCAGAGACGTAAACTCCACGTTCAGGATGTTCCTTCAGTTCTAATTTCTTTTTAACGTCCTTCCCGAGCAGATCCCTCACGTCCTCATTGTAGATTTCAAGGTAGGAAGCATGGACGAGGTACTTTACATTCTCACTCGCCTCAATCGCTATTTTTTAAAAAAAATCATTAAATTCTGTTCGTCATCAAAAAACATAGTCCACCCTGGGAGAAAGCTATGTAGAATTACCCTCAAAAATATGTTCGAAGGCTCGAGGGATGATTCCTTTGTGAGGGACAGAGTCTGCAATCCCTTGCATCGTAAAAGACTTCCCACATCCCGTCTGACCGTAAGCAAACACCGTCGCATTGTAACCTTCCAAAACTCCCTATCATTTGTGTGTGTCAGGGGAAAAGAGAAGGAAGGTCAATTTTTACATTACATTACAATCAAATTACCCACTTTCCTTTGGGTGTCCACGTAACATCCAGAATTGTACAAAATTTGTAAACTTGAGAAAGTCGGGAGGAGGAGGAGGAAAGTGGATGGGAAGAAAATAAAGTGGAGAAAGTTGAGCCATTATTATTGAAAAGAAGTGAAAATTTGATCGTGCTATGAAGTACCATCGCATAACATTTTAGAGAGAAAGCAGGAGAAAGCCTCTGTGACTGTTGACCATAAAAATAATTATTGGACAGAGAGAGAGAGAAGGACACACACACAACGGATGATTCATTTCATTGCCATATTGGATTTCTTTTCTTTTCGGTAATGGCCGGAACAGCAAACACACGTACACACACACACTCTCTCAACCACAACTAGTGTACATAGTGCAATAAGGCGCAAGGACTCCGGATTCTCTCTCTCCCTGTCTTTCTCTCTTTGTAATGGAATGGAAAGGACACGCTTTTGACTAAGCAAAAAAATGTTTGTAATTTTTCTCGTGTACAAAATCAGACAAAATATATGGAAATTGAGGGACACAATGGAAAGGGAGTATTGTACTTTTCCATGTGGTGCATTAGTCTGAGTCATTTTAGCATGATTACAACGAATTTTTATTGCACCTCCTCTTTCTCCTCCTCTCTCCCCCTCGACCGTACTTTCACCCTGATGGGACCCATCCCTTTCTCCGACTACTGTTTTTTTTGAAATCTGAATAACTTTTGTCAAATCATCGGGTCATTATACTGAACTTCTAGCTAGTGAAAGCAAGAGAAAGTAAATCATTGCGTAGGTAGCCATACGCCGTAAAAAGTTGAGAATTGACGGGTGGGTTGAATCACAAGGAATACGATACAAATACATGAATCATTGTCTCCACACACACACTCTCTCATGAGGACCACCAGGATCCATCATTTGTAAAAAATATTTTCTTGTTCTATTCCCAGTCAAAACATTGATTTCTTTCATTGTTCAATCCTTACACCTCTACCTTGAGAGCAGTAGTCCCCTCAATCATGTCTACACATGTTGCCTTTGTTTACATTTTTGTACATTCTCCATTAACTTCCCTACCTCGAGTCCATTTACTCCGACTTTCTCCGAAAAAAATTGGACAGAAGGATATAAAACTCTCTAATGTTTTGTGCTTTCTCTGTATGCATTGTATGGCGAAAGAATAAAAGAATTTTGCACCTGCCCTTGTCTTCTCTCCAAGTTTTTGCAAATAGGAGATACACAGCTTTTATACTCATAGCTACATTTTGCAAACCATTCTTTTCTCTCGGAATATTACGACTTGTTAACGTCATTTTGGAGTAATAGCGAAAAAGGAGCTTCCCCTCGCACACACACACACACACACACACATACACACACAATAGAATACAATACAAAATACAATCGCACGGAATAACCTTGGACAGAAGACAGTCTGTCCTTCCGCAGAAAACCTTCTCGCTATCCCCCGTAACGATGCTATGTTGTGTGTGTGTGTTGAGGGGAGGAGATGGCCAATGTCAATGTTCCTCCCGTCCCACACACGAGAGAGAGAGAGAGAGAAAATTAGAAATGGAGAAAAACAACGCAGGACAAACTGTGAATTATTTAGTGACCATAGACCTTCAATAAAGCAAAAGACTCAATGCCACATCACAACTGCAAGGTACACAACACTAACACTCCTCTTTTCTCTTTCCCTCATTCTCTCCTTATCTCTATGAATGACCATATTTATTCTTAAATATCCCCTCCTCCTCCTCTTCAATGTCATGATGTGCCGTCAAGGTAAAATATCTTCAATCTCCTTCTCTCTTCTATCTTTCCTATTGTCAAAACCACTAAAATTTGCACACTCTCTCCCACTTGAATGTCCATTTTTTGGATTGTTCCTGGAGTGAAATACGATACAATTTTCTGTATGGATTCTCTGGATAAATAAAATTATTCGCAATATTTGGATGAAAATAAATTTACCGTGTGTAATTTGCATAATAGACAAGTAAAGAGAAAAAGGCTAGGCGTAGGTTTTCCTCCTTTCTCCGAAGAAAGGAATTGGACGTGGGTAGGAGTAGGAGTAAATATGATGGAGAAAGGAGGAGGGAAATATTGGAATTACACTTATCCTTATGCTTGTCCTCTACTCTCTTTCTCTCTGTCCAAACAACCCTGAGGTGAGTGTCTGTTGTGTGTGTGTGTGTGTAGGCAGGGAGTTGGCAATGAAAAAATGGGAGTTTATATATACATAAGAGAGTGAGTGCCTTTCAACTTTACTTTATCAATTCACCGGTTTTTCTCTGGAGAAAGGGAAAAATTTTGTACGAGAGAAAGAGAGACTCTCTTTTTACGTCATACATCATTCCCCTACTCATTATTATTATTTGCATGTTATGCTGTCCAGCCCGATTTTATCCATCCTTACTTTCACCATCAATCAAATAGAAGAGAGAGAGAGAAGGGGGAGAGGGAGAAAGTCATGAAGACAATTCACTGTCAAAGTCCTCACGATTCTTGAAGATGGAGAGTGAAACTGTCAATAAAGAAGGAGAGGGGAGAAAGTGGTGGAGTGACGAAAAGAGAATGAGGGAATATTCGGAGAAAATGCTTTCACCGGATGCTAAACAGGATATGAGTAATGCGCGCTCAACTTTTTTGGAGGATGAGGAACTTTGGAAAAGAGGAAACATTTTATGGTTCCAAGGAAGATGAGTGATAATTCAACAGTTAACGGGTATTTAATATCCGGATGTTACGTAATTTTAGTTTTAAGAAATGGAAGGAGGGTTTGCGTACCTCGACGAGGGGGTAAGTGATTTCGGAGTAGAGTGCCTCTGTAGTGGACTCTGTGTAGTAAACACCGTCGAAACAGAATGTCTTCGGTGGAGCGGAGGAATCCGAAGGGTTCACCTGCAAACAAATTTTTTTAAAAAATTTTGACTTCCATTTCTCTCATCCTATTTTATGAATTCTTGTTTCACAACTCCGACTTTCCCTGACTTTCCTCTCATAAAAAATTTGAGTCGATGTCGAGATTGTGAAGGATCCACTAGAAAAATGACAGATTAAAAAATTGACTCACAATACTGCATTGACATTGGGAAGCATCCATGAAAACGGAACTCTGGAAAATGCAAACAAAAAATTATCATCAACAGGGAAATCATCATCATCATATTGTCCACTGTATTTCCTGTTCAATTCAATTGACGAATGTCATGAGCGTGTCTCATCCTAACTGTAACTGTTGTACAATGTACACTGTACACATCGTCATACATGAAGGAAGAGAGAAAGGGAAGCATGAATTTGTAATGGACTGGCCAATCGATTGATTTCAAGACGTAATCAATAAGTTGACCTTCAATACAAAAAAACTGTGGAAGGGGAAAAGGACATTGGAGAAGGTTCCACAACAAACCTGAACGGATGAGTCATGTACAAAACGTCCAGGGCCATTTGTTGTAAATTTGAAGCCCCTCTCTCTCTCACACACACATACACACCATCTGAAGGTCAAAGTTAATTGTCCAGTCGCACGCAGTTTTCTCCTCTCTCTCTTCTACTGTCTATTTGCATGGTTATTTAAAGCCTGACAATGATTCCAGGTAACTGCGTACATCTCTTTTGATTTTTCAAAATGAAAAATTGTGGGTGAAACTAATTTTTTCGGAATCCCTTTCTCTTTCTTAATGGATGACGTGGTGTGAAAGCAATTGAGAAAGGAAGAGAAGAATTGAGCAATCTTTTAACTTCAACGGACAAAACCTCTAGTCTTCTATCTTTTCCTGGTTGTGCGTGTGTGTAATTTGTATCTCATTATAGGATTAGTTTGGTGCGTGTGTGTGAAAAAATGGGAGCTCAACAAATTTTTCCTTAATGCATCACATCGATGCAACCCGAGACACACACACAGACACAGAAAATTCTCACGGAGTAAAAAAGAGAAAGCAGACGCGAGAGAGGAAGAGAGAGAAAATTATGAAAATAAGGAAGTGTCAACTTTCTCTCGCTCTCTCTCTATCTCTCTCTTAGTCTACGTGGAGAGAGTAAAAGCGTGAGAACGACAATTATTCGGTGAGAAACTTTGCTCTGTTTTATATTGACCCCTCAAATTATGGGGAATTACAGGGAAGGAGGCTCCGCTAATAATTTGCGAGAGAGAAAGAGAGAGAGAGAGAGAGAATATCCAGGAAATCCCAACTTGCCACTCGGACTTTCTACTTCTATTGCCAATTTGCCTATTAAATCTCTCACTCCTTTCCCTCAACTTTATTTCGTCGTCTGTGTAAAAGACGGTCAACTTTCTTTTCTCTCACCCATCCATCCACACACTGTCTGACACACACACACACACACACACAACACACTGTGTAGCACACACGACGTGGGATACCAGGGAACGTTCATTGATCCTCTATTTTACTTTCACCAATCCTTACTCTTTTCCAAATTGAGGACTTTCTATAATAGTTTTTAATGCAACTATCACCAATCCCAACTTTCCTCCAGACAGAAAGGAGGGTAAAAGCTTGTGCATATAATGAGAGAAAGTAAAAAAGAATTTTCTCTGCTTTCGCTTAACTTGTGTTCCTCCTTTCTAAAATTTTATGTTAGCCTCGTCATACATTGCAATATTTCTAAAATAAATTTTTTCGTCGAGGTTCCTTCGGGGGTCAACATGGAAAATTCAATTGGAATTTTTTTGAAAACATCAAAGAAATATGAAAAGGAAGGACTAAAAAGATTTTTTGTTATTCAATTCGGATTTTTGTCTCACGTCAGACTCCACTCTTTCAACCTCCTCCACGACACATAATAATATTAAAACCTCAAGGTTCGCATCAATGCCATTACAATAACGACGGAGAAAGCAAGAGTCTCTCTCTCTCTCAGAGAGTGGGCAAATTTTTCGCATGTCCCATGCAATGGAATTTGGCATGCCTAGTTCTCTCTCTCACTTCCCTTACAATTTACGAGGAAAAGAACCATGAGAACCAAGTTCACTTTTTTTCTGTTTTAATCCACACAAATTACATTACTACAGAGAAAGTGTGCTCTGGTTTTCACTCGCTTTCTCTCTTTTTTGATCAAGTTGATGCAATTCCAACTTTTCATGTTTGTTCCTATTTGAGTTTTCCCATGATCATCATAGTAGTACTGGTGTGTGTGTGTGGATTGGAAGTGGGGGAGAAAGTGAATATGTGATAATGTGGCATGTCATCACACACACGTACACACACACACACACTCACTCCTTCCCTGCCTTGATGGACTAGTTTAAAATGTAGGTCTAGAGCTTTTCACGTTGCCTCAATTCTTCTCCTCCTCCGCTCCTTATGTAGTACGGGAGAAAGTATAGAGAATGTTTACACTCCTCACTCCACAATTGCATTTTCACCCTCGTTCATGAATTCTCATGCTTTAACCCACCCACCCAACAACAACAACGGCACAGCATAGCAGACCACATTGTACGTCGATTTGTCCTCAATCGTGTAAAATCACACACAAACGATCTACTCTATTGAAAATCCAATTTCACAAAATATGTCAACACACACACACACAACAGTCAGGAGTCAAGTGGCCCTTTGGTCAAGTATGATTAAATTAATTTGGAAAATTATGTCAGCCAAGTGTAGTAGAGCATTCAATTTGTATCGCACTAAATTAAACACATTAATTGTAATAATAATGCGTGTGTCTGGTGGATACAAAAAATGTTCAATTAAAAATTAAATGGACAGATCAAAAAGAAAGTGACTCACCTTGGCTTTGAGTTGCTTCTCCCTCTCATTCATGGGACGACAACGAACGACGACTTTGACACACTCAGACATTTTGACTCCTTTTCTTTTAACTAATTATTTAGAAACGTTTTTTGAAATTCGTGTTTCACTGTATGCTGGATTGTGAAGAGTCAAGTCTTTATTTTGGAACAGGGCACTTTGTTCACCCGACACAAGAATATAAGAGACTGTGGAGATGATTGGTGATGAGTGGGAAGAGAGTATCTGGGAGGATTTCGTTTTGGGAACTCGGACTGACCAACAGAGAAGACCATCGTACAGAATGGAAATCGGATTTTTTGATTAAACTTTCCGCAAACTCCCCGCTCATATTTTTTCTCTTGTTGTTGTCACGCTGACCCAACCAAGGACAATCCTTTGTATTTCTTTGTGTCCTTTTCTGCTGATTTGATTTGAATAGTGAACCCTGGAACTCCTAATAAGAAAGGAGAAAGTGTGCTGATTAAATTGTCCGAGAAAATCAGACACAAATCCCTTTTTTTGAACAATTTTAAAGGATAGGGAACCAGGGGGGCAATTTTGTTCAATGAGTCGGACTCAAAAAATGTGGATTGGATACAAGAGAGTGAAAGTAGTGGAGAAAGTAGGGAAAGAGGATAAATGAATATGAAAATTTGTGATTATTTTTAGTGACAGTCCACTTGTCTAACATGTTGATCCAATTTTGGTTTTTAACGGAGGAACATTTATTGGAATTTTCGGTATATATCTCCTTTCTCTCCTTTCCCTGACGTCTGACTCCTCCTGAGACACTCTTGATGAATGTCCAATGTATATTTGCATATATGGGAATGAGGAGAAAGGAAAGAGAGAGAGAGAAATGAGGATAATAAAGTGGAGGAAACGGCAGGTGGTCCCTTCCCTTTAACTCTCATAATGTTATATTTTTTCTAGGTTGACTCTCTTTCATGATTATCTTCAAGTTGAGATTCAAGTGTTTGTGTGCTTTCTCTTTTATGAGACTGTGGTGGAGAGGGAGAGGGGGAGAAAGAAGTTAGGACGACAAAGAAGGTACTCAAAAGAAGCAGGCCAATGCTAAATCAATACTCATATGTTTCATTTCATTTTTCTTCTTTCTCTCTCTCTCTCTTTCTCTTTCGACTACTTCTTGAGTCTTGTCCTACATCTATCTCAAAATCTATCTCTCTCTTTTTGTGCTCATCACACTCCAAAAAATATGTACAATAAAAAATAATGAGAGGGAAATTTCAGAGCGCGCGTGTAGTGTCTTAAAGGAATATGGGAGAAAGTCAGGTAAATTCTCTCTGTCCCTCGCTCTTCAGGAAAAAGAGGGATTATTAAATGGGAATTAAATCCTTTATATATAACTTACCAAATTCCCTGTTTTCTCCAGTCCTATCTGTAATCTTCCCGAATCAGAATAATCCGATTATGTTGTATTGTTGGATCAATTTTTTTTCACTGCAAAGCGAAACACAGACACACTGGATTCAGTCCGGATGACACATTTTTGGGAGGGGAGGATACAAACGATGATAAAAATTGTGAGGACAGAATAGATTGGGGAGAATGTGGACACGATGTCACACAATGAGAGAGAAAGCACGCCACAAGCACAAATACACGACTGGCCAGGACGACCGTTGGAATTCTAATGCCCGGTTTTCCTTTCCCTTCACAGGTCTCGCGTGTGGATTTTCCCTCATGGGTGTAAGCAGAGCCAGGTATTGTATTCCCTCTTTTTATATACTACCTGTGCTCATGCGATCCCCTTTCTCTCTTTGAAACTTTTGTCATTGACAATTTCATGAGTTTTTCCCCGTCAAGTGGCTATTTCTTGAACAAGCACACACACACACACACAATGCAAAGGGGGGAAACCTTGCGTGTCAATTTTGGTGGTGCTTTTCTTCTTCGTTTTTTATATTTCCAACATTTCTCAAATTAATACAAATTCTGTGCAACGGTAGAGAGAGGGGGGGGG
>WJFB01002171.1:0-21686 GCA_009870185.1 Pygmarrhopalites habei
ACACCTTTATTAAGTCACTTGAAGTATTAAAAATAGTATTTAATTATATTTTACACACACACAAAGTTTTTAAAAGTAACAACTTTGGCAATGAATTTAATTGAATCAAAATTGTCAAGTGACTAATTTCAGGATGAAATTAACTTGGATACGATGAAGAACATCTTCGATCACTATTTAAAATCTTAAATTGTTTCTACATACTGTACAATGACTAAATCTAATTATGAACTTTAATCTGTACAACAACAACAACAGCAAATTCATATTGAAAATGAAAATTAGAACTATTTTCAAGTTTCAACATGAGCTATACACATCCTGTTATTCACAATTTATTCAGTTTTAAATATGCCTAACACTTCAAATATGTATTTGCCTTTTTTGTCAATTAAATTCGTTGCCAAAATTGTTACTTTTAAAAACGAAAATTGTGTGTGTGTGTAGAAGGCTAGAAAAAAGAGACACTACACACAAATTAAATTGCAAATTGTATTAATCTAAAAGTTCAGATGACCTGTGAACTTCTTACTACATAATATTAATGAAAGGTCCTTAATTATGGTCACAGGAACGGATTTAAAATGTATGAAGGCTGAAAATCTTTGCGCTGGCTAAGAATTGAACTGACGTCCTCCGAGAAAGTGAAACGCTTTAAAATCTCGAGATTCTCGACCGCTCGAGATCTCGATCCGATCTCTAATTACATGTAACACATTGTACGAAATTGTTTAATAAATATTTTGAAACTATTTTAATTTGACAGTATCTCTGTCCTTTATTGTTCATGAAAATCAGGACCATAAAAATACATTTTCAAGGATCAAGTGAAAATGGGAGATCAATATAAAGCCTATCCCCACCAATTTGTGCCACAATCTCATTCAACATATCCAGGTCAAGAGGATCAGACTCGGATCCCCAGATTGTGTAAGTAGACCCAGGGATTCTGTCCAGCAGAGCTTTAAGTGACTCGACCGGAGTTTGAGCTGTCAACCCGGCTCGCACAGGGAAAGTTGGGGGTATTTGAAGTTGGTTCTCCAGCACCAAATTAGCCATCTCATCCAAATGGGCCTCCTCATACCGTCCACTTGTCACAAGGCCTCCATAATGTGTTGTCCAGCCTAGGGACAACATGGCTGAGGGATAGTAAGTCTGAGTCAAATTTAGAAACCTTGTAGGGTCAACGGGTATTGAGGTGGAGTTGACAGGGCCCATGAGGACATCTGCATTCAACCAAACTGGGAATTGAATTTGTCCATCCATATTTAAAGTCCTCAGGAGTTGAAGGGAAGGTTCTACTGCTTCAATATTTTTAAAATCCAGTTTCATCCCTTTTTGAAATGATGCATTATTGTTGAAAGCAATTGTCCGGGTCACAAATTGTTCAAAACTTAGGTCAGACAGGATTGCAGGAGGATGGGCCATAATTGGAATGGGGTCCGTTTCAGATGAACCAATTATGAAACCCATTGAAATGTCCGCTTCCAGCATCATTATACTACCTAAAAAGGAAGTCATTCTGTAATTAATTTGCTTATTTGTTATGACTCATTTGATTTTAAATTTCAGTCTTACTATTCAAAGCTGCTTCCAATTCTTTAATTGAATTGACAGCATGAGCCCATGTCACATTCCTCAGGTCATCCTGAATTTCACTTTTGTGAATGCAGTCACTACTGGCCATCTGAATCGAAAGATACAGATTGAGTAGAACTAAAAAAGGAAAAAGGAAAAATAATAATGCAATGAAGATTTGCAATTTTTATATGGCTAAAAGATTATAAAGGAACACCCTTTGTTTTTTAGCTAACGAAAAATATTTTTTAAAAAAAGTTTGTTTAAAAAACAAAACTACAGGTAAAATCCATTTCGACATAAATCATCTCGGTAAAAGGACCCACTTAAAAAATTCCCCCTCAAATTACAGCTTACCATACAAAGATAAGAAATTCATATTTTTTTGTCCCACTTTGACTTTTCCAGTAGACGACATACGAAAGAAATACAAGAACCTTGATCCTATCCAGAACACAAAAAATGGAAGAGAGAAAATCGCGAGAGCTGAAGCAATTACGAAGAATGGACGGGGAGTGAACGTGTGTGTGTGTGTCAAGAGGGAAAAGTGAACAAGATAATTAAAAATTGTTGATAATTATATCTGCACATGATACAAGATAATTTACCACACACACACAATAACCTTCCCACAGCTGCACAGCCATCAAAACATGTACCATTCTCCTAATTGTAGGTGCACAATAATAAAGTTACAAAATGTGAAAACTTTAAGATATTTTCTCCACGTTGCTCAAAAAAGCGTAAAATATTCTGTCCCCTCCTTTCTGTTTTGTCAATATTTTGCGAAAATACAGGCCAATATTTTTTCGCCACTTTTGCCAACTCAAAATCCTTCATCTCTCCTTCTCTTCGTTCCCCTTCATAACAATCCCATTTGTCCCATAGTCATCATAATACTTAACCCTCAAAACTTATTTTGACGCATCCAGAACAAAGAAAAGAAACTCCAGAAAATAATTTCCTAGTAAATATATTCCAAAATTACACCCACAAGAACAACAACAACAAAGAAGAGAAACTTTGTCCATGAATGATTTATTTCATCCCAAATCCAATTAACCCTCCACCATCCTAACAATTACAGTCCCTACTGAATACTGTACAAAATAAAGGAGGCTAATAATAACTGTACTCAAACTTTTCCATAGAACAATTACAACCGACATCCCGACTCCCATTAATATTTTTCCGCCTTTGGAGGTCCACCCTCTCTTTTTCTTCCCATCCAAAATAAAACAAAAACATCGTGTCCAAATTGTGCCATTAAGTCCAATGATATACATATTTCATGAAAAATTATAAAGCCCAAAGAGAAAAATCGTTTTCACCAATTCCCCTCCACACACACACCCACAAACACAAATTCATCCATTTATTGCAGTAGAAAAATCTTTTTGTTTCCTTGAATTTCCTTCGACCAGTACCACCAACCCCGAAAATTCACACTGTGTGTCACATATTTTATTACATTTTAAGTGAAAACAGCTTAATTGTCGTCCACACTCTAAAAAAAGGACTGCCATATGCATATGCCATGTTGTCGGGAATTCTTCTCTACTGGACACAAAAATTATGCTCTACAAAAGGTGAACAAAGTGTGTAGAGCTGTTATTATTATATCATTATTTTGTGGATGCAAAATAACATAGAGTGTACTGGACGACGCATTCCCTGTTACAGCTGTGTGTCCCATTGACTTGTGACCACACTTTGGACCGATGAGTGTTACAGAGAGAGAGAGAGATTCCTGGTTTACAAAAAGTCAAAAGCCTTTTTTTGTATCTTGCTCTGCTCTGTCCTCCCCTATATTTTCCCTTGTTGTGTGTGTGTGTGTATGGTTGTTGTTGTTGTGTGGATTCATTTTGGGATTTTCTGTTGACACGCAAACAAAACATTAGCAACATGAGAAGAAGGGGAGGAGTGTTTTCACGGCATACCAAAATTTGTTTTTTTCTCTCTCTCTTGCATCCTACTAATGCACACACACACATTTGGTAGAATGTACAGTACATGGAGAGAGAGAGAGGTATGTACGTACATGGTGAGTATATGGGCCAACTTTTGACGGTGTGACAGCCCTTAGTCACGGAATACTGGACACAAGAGGAAAAAAGTTGGCTAATTTTCACCCATGAACCACTTGAGACCACTTCCATTCTCCCTCCTTCTCCTCCATTTGATTCTGACCCAATGGAAAAAAAGGGGAAAACAAAAGCCTAATCTCCTCCTGTACTTATTAAATCTGAGAGAAAAATGCTTCCTGGGCTGTCTATATATAAATAAATCTCTCTCGGTATGGATTGTAAAGAGAAACTATTTTCCCCCATTCCTTTGGTTTTTGCAAGGCTTTTTGTTTTCCCTTCTCTTCCTCTCTTCGTACTCTCTTTTCCAATGTGTGAGAGAGTGTGTGTGTGTGATGGAGGAGAAAACAATTGTATTGACATTTGAACTTCCAGGTATGAGGTACAGAGTATGTATGACCACAAAATAGAGAGAGAGAGAGAGAGAGAGAAAAGGAGGGGTACATGCGACCTTGCATGTATTTGGAGATTTGTTAATTCATTCCGGGAGCCTGGAACCCCCGACTTTCTTTCTCACTCCTTTCTCCTTAAGACTTTGGAAGGAGGAAGTGAGTTTTTGGGATTGGGATATAAAATACAAAATAATATCACAACAACACAGGTAGTCACTTGTGAGGGTGTGTGTGTGGAGAGAGAATGTGAATAGAAGGAAAGTAATTATAGTGGTACTTCACTCCCTTTTACATCTCTCTCCCTCTCAAAAAGTGTGTGTGTGTATAGAATCCATTACGTCTTTTGGCCTCAGAAAAAGTAAAATGCCAAGGCAGGAGTGGAAGGGAAGAACGGAGACGATAGTCATTTAGATTTTAATGTGGAAACGGCGGTCGGAGAAAGCAGCTGAGCTTTACTACTAGTCTCTCCATGGAGAAAGTATGTTGGATGACTGACAGGAAGTCTGGGAGAAAATATTTTAAGGTGTGTACAGTCACTGTACTACAGCCTAGTGCCACTTGAGACTCTCAAGTTGAGAGTTATTTTGGACGGAGGAATAGAATAATTGGAGTTTTCACAGATTGTTCAAAATTCTGCAAGGAATTTTACTGTGAAGGAATCTTGGAAGAGAAAAAAGTTGAAATTACAAAGATCGTGTATTCGTGTGTGTGTGTTAGTGGGGTGTGAAATGTGGAAATCTGATGAGGATTGTTCCTACAAGTGTGTACGAGTAACTAACCCAAAATTTGTGTATACTGAGAATGAGTGAAAGTATTCAGTATTCTTTCATCATTTGACAAATTTCCACAGCTTCCGGTTTTTCTAGAACGAAAAGATTGTGCATTACAATTCATTGCGGAACAACACTTTTTAAAAGAAAGGAGAAAGTGTGATTTTATTACTTGTGTAAAAGTGAAAAAGAAGAAAAAAAGAATTTATGAAGATGGAAAATGGACTCATCCTTTTTTATTTGATCCCCACTGTCCTTCCCTTTCACCTGAGTATGATCAGTGGTCAGAAAAATATGGGAAATGGGGATGCAGCCATAAATGTTCCAGGCCTGACAGCACTTTTTTCAAAACCAGGTAGAATATTCAGCCACTATAAATAATATACTTAATTTTAATCATTCTTGTGTCACTTTGATGGGATTATCTCGAAGCGAGATTCTCGATAGTCTCAGAATCGGAAGAGAAAAAATGACAAAGTTTTGCACTTGGCCAATCTGAGGAGAATAGGAGAAAACTTTCACCCAGTGAAAGTTGAGCTGATCAAATATTTTCTGTTACATATATATATATTTGATTATTGGGGAAACGAATTAATTATTCGCTGCTTGGAAATCAAGATTTACATTTTTAGAATCTAAACATGTAAAAAATTAATTCTTAATTAATTTTCCCTTTTTCTTTACTCTGTATTTCCAGCTAGACGAAAAGTACTGGAGGAGGAGACGATCGAGTGTTACTGTGAAGGTTTCATAGATGGTCGGTATCACGCACAAGGGAATTGTATTGACCAGCTGTACTGTGAAAAGGACAGTTTAATTATGTGCAAAAAGTCTGGAGGTTGTGTCAAGAACACTTTCTCCGTCCAAGGGAAGGAATTTGTGGTCAAATTTTGTGGGGATGCCAAGAATAGTGCAGACATTGACAAAAAGTGTAAAGTCCGTAAAGCCAACTCGACAATCTACGGAAAAGTGGAATTGACAGAGTGTCTTTGTAAAGGGAATCATTGTAATGGAGGTCAAAGTTTATTTTTCCCATCATCTCCAGCATTATTTGGGAACTTCTTCATTTGGCTCCTCACTCCTCTTGTCCTTTTCATCAGCATCGAAATGAGACAACCTGGATGAAGACACGAGGAGGAGGATCTCCTCAACTGAATCAGTTGAACTGATTTGGAATCCAACTTCCGTAGTTTTACCAAAAGTTCATTTTCAAAACAAAAAAATATTTGCAAAATTATTCCTATTAAAAATGTAATAATCTTGTGTATGTATAGTACAATGAAAAAAAAGCATTAATTATTATTAAAAGTTTGATAGCGGTGGATGAAAATGACGTTCAAGTTGTACATGAATAAAATAATTGTTGTGGAAAATTAAAAATATTTCTCTTTTTAAAAAAAGTATTTGAGTATGTCGTTTTGTGCAAAATTTAATTTGAAATGACCATGAAGCAAAGTTCTAAATGAAAGAGTTTTTAATCAGATTTAATTAATTAGCTGCCCTTTCTTCAGATAAAAATAGCAGAAACAAAAAGTCCTTATCTCACATTACAGTCTGGAGATTCCATTATTTCCATTAGTGACGAAAACGGATAAAAGTACCGAAAAGAATATGCGCAAAAAAACCCGGCTACTCATTTCTCTCTCTCTCTTGAAAGGTTATGAGTGACCAAAAGGAATTTTAATTGGTTTCCAAAAAAAGGAATTCCTCGGAATGTTGCTCTCTCTCTCTGTCTTCAATGTCACAAAATTGGTTTCCGCTGCAAATGCTGATCAGAGAGAGTGGGCTGAGGTAATACTTGTTATATATAATTTTGTGTGTGTGTCACAAAAGAGTTGTAAAAATGGGAACCCGGGCGTCAAGCTGTCAACATTTTCTTTGTTTCGTTTGATTGATGAGGTAAGTCACCCTCTCGACATTTTTTTCTATTTGCGCCCAGTAAATTGCTCAAAATTGTTCTGGTACAGTAGAATACAATGTAGGATTGATTTTTTCTCTGTGCTGATTGCATTTGATGTGATATGCAGAGTTGACAGTTGACACACACACACACGTGTGGACGGGGGTCAGATGAAAGAGAGATGTTTAAGAATGACATACCAGTGTGTGTGTGTACAAAGCATAACAATAGGCATTGTAATCCCTGACATTTAAGTCTTATTATCTTCTCCGACCATGCATGTGTGTCCCTGTCTGACGTGATTGATTAATCGGTTTAAAATCAGTTTTTTTCGGGGGGAATGAGGGTTTAAGGAAATCCATTATTTTAAAAGTGACTCTGATGGATTTTTAAATGGGGAAACTATGTCACATTTTATATGTGGACGAAATATTGGTGAAATTTGGAAATTACATGCATCCTTCATGAATAAAGGTCACGTCAATGGGTCAGCAGAAAAGGACAGAAGAAAAATCGACGCTGTCAAGATTCCCTTGCTTCCGTGGGAAATCATTCAAATAGCGGAATTTCGATATGATGAATTTATTTTTTTGTTGTTGATTGTTTTGTTTTGTCGTTAAAAGCATGAGAATAAAATATTTAACAAGTTGGGAATCTCGGTTTCAACGGCTGGAAGTCAGTTACCGGAAACTGATCGGTGAACGTAAGTTTTGTGTGTTTATTCTCTTTTTTTACTCAAATCATTTTGTGTCCACGTGCAGCGTGTGTGTGTGGGATAATTTTTATTTATTTTACTGTTTTTGTTGCAGAGGAGAAGAAGATTTCCGAGATGGAGATAAAACTTAAAAAGATGAACAAAAAGATAAAGTTGCAGAGTCAACAGATACAAGAATTAAAGACACAGTTAGACGGTATTTACCAATAAACTATTTTCTTAGAAAGACTTTAAAAACTTTTCTCTTCTTTTTAAATAATTGAAATGTTAAAAATGTTATTTGTTTTGTTTTGCGTACTTTAGAGGTGTCAAAAGTTAATGTAGATAGTGAATCTGACGACAAGATTGCCAAAATGCATTGTGAATTCAAAAGCTTACTAAGAACTAAACTCAAAATTCAGAATGAAAAGATACAGGCGATTGATTTAGCATTGAAGGGTAATTTTAAAAACTACAATATCAAATATATTACATGAATTTCAGGTTGTTCTGATTTTATATTTATTACAAAAATATTTTGTGTATGTTGTAGGCACAGTTTTTCCTACTCCTACTGTACCTTGTACTTACTCACCTGTGGCGTCCAAGTATCAACCAAATAATTATGATAAACTACGAGTATCTCAAAAGTGTAAGTTGCCCAATTTTTTTACTCATGTCATACCGTTACGTATAAATACTTTATTATCATGTAAAATATTTTTTGTCACATATTCTAATATATTATATTACATTGTGTGTGTGTGATTCATTTTCTGATATTTAGCTCAGAAAGCTCTCCTGCGAGTACGAAACATACCACAAGTTGTCAACAATGAAGTTGTTCATGCTCATTGTCCGAGTGATGTTGAAAAGCCGAAAAAGAGACCTCGTTTAACAGAAAGTCCTTCCAATTCAACTCAATGTGATGTATCTCCTCAGGCTACGGTTAACGCTGTTGACCACCGGCCCAAAAAAAGAATTGAGAAGGAACAATAAGTTGAAGACACGAATTCTTCCTCGTTACTTCCGTCGTAAAAATATTTTTTCTTGCAATATTTCGGTCGTATATTTTCATATGTATTAAATTAATGCATACTATTAATAAAAATGAATACTATTAATTGATCATGTAAGTAATTTGCTTCTTATTTATTTTACCAGAGTCCCGTTTATGCTGAGGCTCAAAGTAAATTTTTTTTAAAAAGTGTGTGCGTTAGTTTTTACAAAAACAAAAGTCCAACAATTATCAACTTTAAGGCTTCTATTTCTACTCAAGGTCAAACACTTCCACAACCTTCCAATACTGAGATTGCTTATTCCCTTCATAATAATTCATCGTCAAATTAACACGTTCACGTTTGTTTGTATCTTTAGTGCATAATAATAATGATTCATGTCCTCCGTACAAGGAAAGGAAATTAACATTTAAATTTAAAAAGTGTTTATCCTCACGAAGATAATTTGATGTTAAAATGTGTATACATACTTGTAGCTGTTATTTAGCTATTATTTGTGACTTTGTCAGTTAGTCACCTGTTGCAGCTCGAATTTATTTAGACGGTCAAAAATGAGCAATGGTAGTTCAAACTAGATGACAAATTTAAAATGATAATTTTATTATATTCATTTAACATCACAGCTGTCTTGTGGCCACAGAAATATTCTCTGACAACATTCTCTTTTTCTTTTACACTTCAGAGGACACAACAACAACCCAACGTCAATCACAATTAACTTATTTTAAAAATGTCTCCTCGATATTTTAACATTCTTCACATTTCAGCCCTCACCATAGCCCTTGTGACCCTTACAGGGCTAGTAAGAGCAGACAATAATGATGACCCTTTACCAGATATTGATGACTACAGTCGTGAAGTTGACTCTTCAGGTACAAAAATAACAAAAAAATAAATTGAATGCTTTTGTTCCATTTTCTCTATTTGATAATAAAATATTATTTTATCGACCTCTCGTCTGACCTTTTCATTTTCAGAAACCACCACAATCGGTCCAAATATCCCCAATAATCCAAATAGAATTGCCACTTACATTTCTCATGGCTACACTTTCAAAACAAAAGGATTTTTCAACGTGACCCTTCACACATCTCCAGATGATGGACTTTTAGTTTTCCAAGGGACTATTGGTAACGGAGGAAGAATTCGGAGAGAGGAAACAGTAGAAGAAGTTCTTTTTGAAATAATTCATTCAGAGGATTCTCCAGTTGATCAAAATGTCAATCGACCTCATAAAAAACAATGGATTCTTGTCCGACCTCCAGGCGATGTGGATGTAGCAGTCATTCATTGGGAAAGAAATGGAGATGGAATTCTCATATCAGGGCCATTACCCTTCACTGACCTAGGTAGCAGTGAAGCTACAAATTCGACTGAAGTTTGGCCTCCTGTTATTGACTAATCAGTGTATGTACTTACGTCATCCATATTTGTAAGATTTTTCTTTGTAATATCCCAGAAAATTATTTTTTGAGCAAACCCTTATAAATTACGTATAATCCACAAAATAAATTAATTGTAAATGATCAGCAATTAGGGAGAAATTCCATTTCCCAATGTATTGATCGCATTTCAACCAGTCATTAAACATTGCGCAAGATGAAATTAATCACAAAAATTATTAGTAATCAATACACTCTGCAAAACCCCAGTTAAACTAATCGCATACAACGCAAAAAAATTTCGCAATGCCTATTATACATTGCGACATCCAAATTGCATCACGACATCCTGCAGGTACCCTCACCTTGACCCAACTTTCATCATCCAAAATTTATCTTTCACAATGTCGACTCATTTTGTTTAGCACAGTATGAAATCTCAGTCATACTTCCTCCTTCCGTCTCTCGAAATTCTATTTAAAAAAATTGTCAACAATCAAAAATTTGAAAAGATAAAAAATATTCGTATGTCCACCTCTGAAATAGTAAAAGTTTGAGTCACCTCTGAAATGTTGACCGAGAAGTCCTTCAGAGCCCTTTATTCTTTCTTCCGTCTCTGTTCCTCCACTTTCACCCTCCCTTACCAGTGGAATGTGACCAAAAGACAACTTTCGTTTTGTCCTTCAAAAATACGGAATGTCCCTTACCAACTCCTAGCTCTCTGGTACATTTTTGAAGCCCCTTACGTTGCAGTCTACTTCCTGTACACCTTGACATGTCAAACAGACGAATTTTGGCTCAATGTGTCCGTCTCCGTCATGAATTTTCTTTTTATCCTGGGTACAAGTTTGGGTCTAACCATACTTTTGTCCATCCTTCATCTCCGTGACTACCTCCCGATGACCTTTAGCCAATTCCTTCATTTTAACCTCAAACTCCAGGCTGACATCCAGCCAATGAGTCAACCAATCGCTAAGGGTCGTCCATCCAAAATTTGGAGGAATATGATGAAGAAGGATACTGATTTTTTTGCTGTTTTCATAAAACTATTCCATGGACTATCAATTTGTTTACCTGTAGCTTTCTCATCCCTGTACTTGACTAATAAGAAACGACCAAGGAATTTCTTGGTTTTAATGGGGACTTTATTCCACTCGGATTTTGTGTTCTATTTGGGTGCAGTCTGGGAATTTTATATGCGACTCGTCGTCCTGACCTCAATTTTTTTCTATGTTCTCACAATCTTCCTCTACGTCCGGACCGTTTCTTTCTGGCTCAACATTTTCAAGTGAAAGAAAACTTGTAGTTGAAAAAAATATTTGAGCGGGAGATATAGAAAGAGAAAAAATTGTACTGATGAAATTGTTTTTTGTCAGGCAAATTATGACAGAGGGAGCTGGATTCAAGGAAAAGATGACAAGGACAGAAACGTTAGAAAAAATCCTTGGCCTGTACATTTGTTTCGAGATCCTTTCAATCCGACTCAATAATTGTACAAAAAATCGATTTATGTTTGGTTTCAAAATGGTCACATTTTGTTCTTACGTCCTTGTCTTTCTATCCATTGTCAAATATCGTTCTTTATTCGATCCTGTGGTCATCATTTTCCTCCTTCTCATCCTCACTACTTTATTCATCCTCGAATTCTTTTTGTATCCAATGGCTGGAAGTGTTCATCGAAGATCTAGAGAACTCATTAGTTTACTGGGAAGTCTTCAGGATGGCAAAAGAATGGAGGATGAGAATAAATATTTGATGAAAAGACTCCATTGTCTTCGACCATGTGGATTACAAGTTGGAGAACTTTTCATTGTGACAAATGCCTCGTTGTTGGTTTCCATCTCGATTACGGTCAACGCGACGGTGAATGCCATCCTTCTCCAAATTTAAAGAGAAAGAAGGATGGAAAGGATAAAAGTCTTTCTCTCAAAAAGAGTAAAGTTGCGTTTCCATAAAGATGTAATGTTTATTCAATTTTACTGCTACTGTAATCACTGCAAAATTTACTTCATGAAGCCTGTGATGTCTTACTATAGATAGTCTGGCTTTGACAGCCAGACTGGCTGTCAGATTTGTAGGCAGGTGGCCTGGAATCTGACCTGGAAACCAGACTGAGACTGAAAACATCGCACGTCACAATACGATGGACAGACATTTGAAATCCAAACCAGTCGGTCGAAAAACATGGGTGTGATGTTTTTGTACAGTCTGGTGACCAGACCTCTAGACCAGGCCATTGTATTTTGAAGGCATGCTGCTATGCTAGACTAGAGTCTGATTTTCAGACCAAAATTGGTCTGGTCTGGTTCAGGTGAGACTAGAAATGACTAGGACCTCGGCAACCAGATATTGGATGTGACTCGCATCATGTGAGGCGGTCTGGCCATCTTTCCTCCAGACTACTTGCTATACATTTCGTGGTCTGGTAGATCAAACGTTGGAGATCCAGACTAGTTGACTACATGTTTTTCGGCCGCTAGACCTTTGGATTTCAAAGGTCTGGCCATTTATCATTCATCCTGCCATGTTTGATACTTTCGTAGTCTCGTTTTCTAGTACTGCAGATCTGATAGCCAGACTACAAGACAACAGCATACTCCATGCTTGGCTAGTTTGGATCTCTAAATCAAAAATATTTTTGGAATAAATTCATGGGACAAGTCAAATGTTGACACGACCGTTCCGGGATAACATTGTACATTGATTACATTTGATAAATTCGAATCCGACTGAATGTCATATTCAGTGTCCAAATGGATTTTGAATCTGCATTATTATCTCTTGATTGTGTCGTCACTCAAATTTTGTACTATAAATAAAGCAAGGGGAAGGAGAGTAGCAGCCGTGACTGCGTAATATCTTGCCAACAAAATGGACCCAAGGATGACAAAAAAATTAATTTAAACTAGTAAAAAATGTAATTTTTGAATGTTCAATTTATATTAGTCAAGGAACAGTACTGGGTCTTTCCAAAGAACCGTTCCTACTGGGAGAATTCTACTAATCTTTCAAGTGAGCAAAAATTCAAAAAAATATTATATAAAAAATGTCACGGTATGGATCACTTTACATTTCAAAAGTATTTATAATACATTTCAACCTCTACTTACAGCACACAGAAACACCTCACAAGTAATGTCTTATCGAAATAATCTACACACTTGAAAATATTTGGATGCCCACCTCTGACAATAAAATGTCAGGAAATCAATTCCATACCGAAAATAGAAATCTCCATTTGAACCTTCCCGCCAGTCTTTCCAGAGATATATAGGGGTAATCGACCATGGAGAATCCGAATCTGACCTCCAATTTTGCGATCTGAGCGCCACCTGGAGCCGAAGTTTCGTTATTTGTGATTTATTCGATAGAGGGCGCTCAGATCGCAAAATGGAGGTCAAATTCGGACTCCTCGTAGCCGATTACTCCTATATACCTCCGGAGAGAGCAGCGGGAATGTCCAAATCATGATTTTGAGTTTTTACATTACAACTCATTTTGGGTCACCTTGAGGTAAACCAGTGACCACAAGAATTTGTTTTTCAACTCCGGTGACACTATATCGTGTTAGAATCGCTTAAGGACTAATTTTTTAGTATTTTTTCAAAAATTTTTTGAACGATAATTTGGCGGCAAATCCTGCATAGAAGTTGGGTATGACCCGTGGGGGGGTCATCCTATACCCACTTTGGTCGACCCTGTCCTTTAGTCTATTCTAAAACGGCGATAAAGTATGTATTCTTAAATATTGTACTCGATAGCTTGTGAGATTCCATTTTCTTTTACTCCTAGTCCACCTCCTTTCCAACCCATTTTTAATAACAGGTTCATGCCCACAGGACTGTCGATTGGATTTTCACTGTCCGACTCAGCAATGAGTTCCTTTCTTTCCACCTTCCTTTTGGCTAATATAGTTTCTTTCACCTAGAAGTAAAATTGCTAAATGTTTTAATTATAGTTGTCACTCTATAAAAAAACAATTAGAGTTGGAATCTTTTAATTTAATCCTATTTAAACAACAAAACTATACCTGGATTGTAGGACAAAGTTGTTTGAAAAACTGTAATGAATTCATCAAACAAAACACGTAAATCATCAAACCAAAATTAGTTGTGTAAATTAGTAAAATTATAAAGTGAAAGAAAAAAAAGTTATTTTGCAGCATACATGTAGTGCTTTTTCGGTTGCATCCTTCTTGGACTCCTTCTGGCCTTTACCATAGCCATGGATGACCAAATTTTTGTTTTTTCCAAACTCAAAATCACACCTATAAGAAAAAATTCAGATTAATGACGACGCCCTTATTACAAAATTTGTAAAAATAAAGCTCCTTGTAAATACTTATGCAAAATTATTTTGTTCGTATCTAGATGGAAAAGTTACTATGTACTTACTTTATGAAAATATTGTCTTTTCCAACATGAACACCAGGAAAATTAAAATTTTGAACATTTTCCTTATGGCAGGCTTGTAAAGAGCTGTAAAAATACAAAAAATATTTGTTAGTATACGAATTTCAGTAAAAACAGAGATATCAAATGAGAACTGACTTGAATAAAGTTGAAATGGCGTCTGGCTCCAATATTGTGGACGTTGTCCTTTCAATCACATAAAAATCATTCAGGTCCTGCATATATAAAAATTAAAATTGTATTACAAGGTTTGTGAGTCTGAAGCTCAATAATTGGGAATAAAGGAATGGTTTATGAAACAATGATTTGTAAACTCACAGTCAGTAAAACACACGGATTTTTTACTACAAGGTGATCACTTTTATAAGTTGACAAAATTTCTTGCAATTCCGGAAGACTGGGGCCAGGACTTAATTTAATATTTTTTGTTGATTCCTCCATCTTTGTCATCACCGTTGTTGTAAATTCATTAGCACTGGCATTGAAAGAAAAAAATGAATTCTTGGCAGGGGCAGGCTTGACAGTAGCTTGACTAGAACTTGGAGTAGTCACATTAGGCCTGCTAACTTTTTTACTATTAAATGAATTGGACGAGTTGCCCTTTTTATTTGTTTGCATGATGGGCAGAGTACCCTTATGCACATTTGGAGATTTGTGATCGTGTTGAGGTTTTGAGGCCGGAGTAAAAACAACACTTTGCTTCTTTTCACTAGGATTGGTGAGTGCTGGAAGTATAAAAACAAAATTGTCTTTATTCAATTTTTGTTGACTCACTTCATAAATCATTTACATTTCATGTATGTATCAACATTAACATTAATGTTACTGAAATCTGTACAAAAAGTATACTTATTATAGGCTAAATAGATAAATATCAATTTTAAATTTTGGAAAATGAATTTTACGCCTGTATAAGGGGCAATTTGGGGTCATGCAGTTTGGGACATACGATTAAACTTGATTAAAGTTTTAAATGCCTTTAGTTTTTCTCTCCGCAGCATCAGAAGCTTTGACGAATGTACGCTGAAGTCTAGACTGTTTTTTCGTCCGGTATTCCTCAACGACGCCCTCAGACAATTCACATACAAGTTCCATTGTTTGCGCTGGATATCTACAATATTTAACAAATGCAGAACATAATTAAATACCTATTATATTCAATGTAAATTACATTGTGTACTTAATACACGGTCGATAATTTTCATCACAAAAGTTGAAGTTACTTACTTGCATCCTAAAAACTCCATATTGGCAAACACCTGTAATTAGAGTAAGATTAGTTTTTGTTAGTATTTAATTAATTATTGTAGGGCATGGAAAATCCCCGTAATCACCTGGGACAGTGAGATCAGACGGTTCATATCCTCAAATCTTCCTTTATTCTTTTCAAGAAAACTCCGACGCAATTCCCAATGTTCTTGTGGTTCGTGGGCTGCCCGAAACACGTCCCATTCGTCATCTTGAGATGGCTGAGTCATTTTTGAAATAATACTGACCGACCTGTCTAATTTAGACAAAATTTAGACGGTCTAAGAAATAAATATTGTCGGAAAAAAATTAACTTTGAAGTAGAGTGGGGGAATCAAGGGTGGCTGTATGCAGTAACGATTTACTATTCCCCGGAAAAGTTTATTCGGGTTTCTGAAAAGTTGTCGGATTTTTTGTGACTGGAGACAAATTTGTAACAGTTTGGAAACTATTTCCCGTTGTGACCTGGAGACTGTTGGGGGACTGAAATGGTGAGATGACAATGTTTCTATTTCATATTTATGTACAAGGCATTGTGTGTGAGATTCAGTGCACTTTGTGTGGTCGAGGGAGAGAGACATTATTTTAATGTGACTCTCCGGCCGTCTAACCTAACCTAGATCCCTCAAAAAGGGCTTCGTATTTGGTTTTCTTGTCCTTTGTTGACCATCAAAAATAAAGGGAATGAGTGCACTTGGACAAGTAAATTGTGAAGGGTCTGGTTGACATCAATTATTTGACGTTGACATCGGCGTCAAAAAGTTACAATAATATGTCATCCGTTGGCCCTTCCACAAGAAAAGGGTATGAGGCTTTGTCCTCCCCTTTTCCAGTCTGAATTGTTCTACAGTAAAAGTACATTAAATGAAGCCCCATTTTTTCTGTCCGGTTATATAATCGACAGATATTCATAAAATGGTTGGCAAGCATTTTGCGTACGACAAACACGTACAAATATGACACCGGTATAATGGATGGATAGCGATTGTGCCAATGTTTATTTTTACGTGTTCTATTTCAAGAACACGTATGCTGAATGCAAAGTGAACTTGTGCATTTTCATTTGAGCTCATTAACACATTATTATCTTATCTTGCAAATTGTTTTCAAGTGGGGTTAGTCTCTTTCATGTCATTCCATGAATTTTGGCCATTGTCTGCATAATTTTACTTTCTTACTTAATAGGAGCTGCTGCTCAAATTTTGCTCTGTGTCTAGTCTGTTGTGGGTTCCTTGACATCCTCAAGTATTGAATATGGATACGTTTGATCCAACAGGTCAATAAGTATTGCATACACTACATATCTTTAATAACTTATGGCATTTGATTTTCAATAACTCTTTCTATTTGTAATTATTAGAACATCCACATGTGAGATATAACCCATTGCAGGGTACCTGGATCGTTGTATCTCCTCATCGATGCAAGGTACTTATACTTTATTATTGCTATAGATTCTGTAAATAAATACATTATAGTACTTACTTACAAAGTATTTAATCGTCAAATCATTCTGTGTATTCTAAATTTAGAGACCTTGGTCTGGGCAAGTGGAGGAAACTGTGTCGGAGTCAGTCCCGGACTTTGATCCCACAAATCCATTATGTCCAACAGCGACGAGGTCCAATGGAGAAGTAAGTACAGTAAGGTACAAATTTAAGTGTGTTATAGGTACTGACTGAGAGTTGCAATGGGAAACGTAAATGACGAAATATCTTTTATATTGAAAAGAAAAATCCAGACTACACGTCAACATTCATCTTTACAAATGACTTTCCAGCTTTGTTGGAGACGGTACCAGACCCAGAAGTATCCGATGACCCCTTATTTCAGTCTCAAGCTGCAAGAGGAACCTGTAAAGTTTTGTGTTTCCATCCAAAGTCAAACGTGACACTGCCAGTCATGCAAATTGATGAAATTCAAAAAGTCATTAATAGGTCATACATATTAAAACTCTTACTATAATCTCTTCCATATCCTCGCTATGACATCATGTCATTGACATGCATATTTTATCTTATATTGTGTCATTTTATAATAGGTGGATTGAAGAGATGCATGCCTTGGGTACTAAATATACTTGGGTTCAAATCTTTGAGAATAAAGGGGCAATCATGGGTTGTTCTAATCCACACCCACACTGTCAAATTTGGGCTTCTTCCTTCTTTCCCGATGAGCCCAGGATCAAAGATTTCCACCAGAGAGAATATTTTGAAAAGCATGGTCAACCTTTGTTGCTACACTACATGCAGCGTGAACTAGAAAGAAAGGTAGGAATAATATCCCAATATAGACAACTAGCATGTATTGAAGTCACAAGTAGATTAAAGTATGATTCATGATGACTTTTGTATATTTAGGAAAGACTGGTATTGGAGAATTCAAATTGGATTGTTGTAGTACCTTATTGGGCCATTTGGCCCTACGAAACAATGATTCTGCCAAAAAGGGCTGTTCAAAGATTCACAGATCTAAGTGATGAAGAAACTTTGACACTGGCCAATGTGATAAAACGACTTACCACAAAGTACGACAACTTGTTCCAAGTATCTTTTCCCTATTCAATGGGTTGGCATGGTGGGTGACATTTCTCTAAAATAAGTACTAGCTGTATATATACTTTTGGACAACTTTGAACAATTCTACACATATTGTATTGTATATTGTTGGTCAAACCATTATAATAACTAACAGGTGCTCCGACGGGTCCATACTTGTCACAAGATACGAAGCATTGGATCTTCCATGGAATTTACTGTCCTCCATTACTTCGCTCTGCTACTGTCAGGTGAGACGTCACCTTTGACGTATGTAGTGTAAGCTAATATGTATAATAATGTACATAATTTGAGTCTAGATTTGGAGATATTATTTCTCTAATTATTTTCAGAAAATTTATGGTCGGTTTTGAGTTGTTGGCTCAAGCACAACGAGATCTAACACCCGAGCAAGCTGCTGAAAAATTAAGGGGTCTGCCTGAAGTTCACTACACAAATGCTACATCCAGTACAAAGTAAAGTCTTGTCATTATTTTAAATCTGTTGCTTGGAAAACAATTGTTGTGTCAAGTACAAGAATTGGATGAAATAAAATGAACTTTGATTAAACGAATGTACTATAGACGTATCCGAGAATTTATTTTTGTCCCTCACATCTCAGACAAATACCTTGTGTTGTCATTATTCCATAATGTTATTCTTATAGCAAACAAGAACTCGTACACTGATGTAAGAGTGCTGTGTAAAAACATTACATTTCAAAAAATTCACACGAACTACTGATAGATAAATAATAGTAATAGACTAAATTCACAGTAAATATTAAAGCAACAACAATCCTTATTACATATGTATGGCTAAAAGCATGCCTCACTAAGAATAGAATGTCCACTAGACTGTTTTTTAAATATATGAATTAAGCTGAGCTGCGACATACTGCGAGTATACACAAGTATAAAGATGTAAAAAAAACTTACAAAATGCGAAGTTATCAACAAGTACATAATTGAAAGCAAATAGCAACTGGAATAAACGGTATGTAAATCGAAGTGGAAGTAGAATCTACTTGGTTTGCTCATGTACAAAGAGGTGTAAAATTTGTCATTTTCACTAATACACAGGAAAACTTTTGTCCACGTCCTTGGCCCAACGATGTAGTCCTCCTTCAATATCTTTAATAACTAGACTGAGGTCATCAAATTTCTCTGAAAAGACGCAGGGAACGGTATTTTATACATTTCCGAAAATTTGATTTCGTTTTAATATAGTTCAAAAATTAAGCATCTTTACCTTGAAGAAGTCGTACAGCTCTTTGAGAGTCATTTCCTCGGCGACAAACCACAAAAACTGTGAAATGAGTGTAAGGTATTTATTATGTTACATTTGTATAGAACTTTGATGAATACTAATCTTTGGTTAGCGTAAAAATAGAGAACTTACCATGAAGATGATCAACATTCTGCACAGCCCTGCAATTTTGTAAAACGTCGTAAATTAATTATTATACACATACGAATTAAGTCACAGCTGAGTGAAGTAATGTTTTTGCCCTGTATATTCTGCACACATAGTACAAAACATATATAATATAGAAGACGAGTCCATCAAATACCTTGCAAGTTTTGACCTTTCTTTCAGGAATCGTCTGAGAGTCTCCATAGTTTTGTCCGAGTACATTTGACTATAAGGAACATTCATCGATACATCAGGCATAGCACAAATCTCCAATTCCTTTGATTCTCGAACATCTATCAAAACATGAGGAACAGTTTTGCTCTTGGCAATCTCTTGAAATTCTGAAGGAGCAATTCGATCACATGGCTTCAAAATGTTTATCAGTCGATCCTACAGAGCAATCATTTTTATTAAAATTTAAAATTAGATATCTCTGCCTGCAAATATATTTATTACGTGTAATATATTTATCATTTAAAAAACGTATCCTACTTTGTCATCAAATCCAGATCCACAAAATTTTGGGTAATCATCCATAAGAGTAGTAATAGTCGGAGAGTCACCACATACAGCACAGTTTGATTGACGAGGTCGTATTTTGACATCAGTGAATGTTCCTTGCAGTCCATCGAAAATGAGCATTTTTCCAACATAGGAAGGGCCAATCCCACTTAGTAGTTTGATAGTTTCTAACGCTTGCAGCGTTCCGATTGTCCCAGGAACTAGAAAGTGTCATTTCATGACTTTTACAATTTGGAATTTTATTAAAAGACAGGAATGTAAATTTTACAAAATCCTTAAATTACTAGCTCCAAGAACTCCCCCGTCAGAGCAATTTGTCACAAATTCAGCCGGTGGGGGTACAGGAAAAAGGCATCGATAACATGGTCCTCCATTGCAGTTATAAGTTGTGAGTTGTCCCTCAAATCGTAAAGCGCTAGAACAAGAATTATTGTAATAATTAAATTAGGTATTTAACTCTAGGACTAGCATTATTTAGGTAACATATTTGTGCGAAAACACCATTTCTCGCCCACCTTCCAGACACGAGCGGCTTGTTAGCAAAAATACAAGCATCGTTGAGCAAATATCGTGTGGCTGCATTATCAGTACAATCGAGGACAACATCAAATTTTTTGACAATGTCCAGAGCGTTGGCAGTAGTGAAAGGATCTTGAAATAATTCCAACTCTACATTTGAGTTTAGACTGGAGAAAAAAGAATATATTAAAATCTTTAAAATGATATGCAAAGAATTTAAATTTTTGTTGTGACATAACACATGCAAATACTTAAGTATACACACTCACTTGCTAATAAATGCTTTAGCAGACTGAGATTTTGGAAGACCAATAGTTGATTCATTGTGTAACACTTGTCTATGAAGATTACTCAACTCCACGGAATCATAATCCAACAGTCCAAGTTTTCCTAAAAAGATAGATTTCATAGGTAGATTGAAATCTTGCAACTATTATGTTTTAATGTATTCAATATTTTAAAATGTCTTACCAATTCCTGATGCTGCCAAGAACATAGCAGCAGGACACCCAAGCCCTCCCATCCCCACAATTAACACTGAACTAGTCTTCAATTTGACTTGACCTGTACAAAATTCATGAATTATGAATACAGTTTGTGCACAAAGTTTTCGCGTCAAAATATGTGAAAGTTACCTTGCATTCCCAACTCGGGTAGTATCATTTGACGACTGTAACGTCCAATTTCTTCATTTGACAAGTGTTCATCCTTTGACCCCATAGTTTTGACAATAAAATCCAAACAGAGATACAATCTCCAATTGAGCAAAGTTATGACAATCCGAAAAAAATCGGGGTTCGAAAATCACACTAAGTCAAGGGGATCACATTCGCAAATATATTATTATATCCAGTTACACGATCCTCACTTTAAAAATCATGAATTGTGATTATAAGTTAGATAATGATGCAAGACAGTCATACAACATCTTTTCATGAGCACAATATCCATTCTTGTATTTGTAGACATTCATCATGAACTGAACCAGAAGGTTCATCACACAGAGAGTAGTTGTGCAATGCAGTAACACATTTAAATAAAGGGTTAATTTTATTTTGCCTAATAGGTTTATTTTTTTCTGCCTATAGAATCAATATTTTTTTTGCCTATAGAATATGATTTTTTGCCTATAACTAAATTTTTGATTTTCTCCATAAGAATCCTACGTCCGCGTGTGAATGAACACTTCGTTTATTTATTTATGAACTCAAAC
>WJFB01002172.1:0-21684 GCA_009870185.1 Pygmarrhopalites habei
CTCTCCATACATGCATGCCGAGCACCATTATAAAATATCCATCTTTTGCAAATCCTAAAGATTTCATCTCCCTACATGTATATGTGCGTGTGTCTGTCTGAGACTCTGTCCTTTTATGCCCCTTTTGTAGTAAAAGTTAACGTGGGTCTTTTTCTTCTAAAAATAAAAACAAAGATTCTATTGAGCATCCTACTCAGCAAAGAAGGAGGATCAAGTCAGGACAGGTTTTTTAGCTCAAATCGAATCTTTCAAAATATAACAAGACACACGTTCCGTGTGTGTGTATATACGCAGACACACAACCAATCCAAAGTAGAATCCCCTTTGTTTGTCAATTTAATTAATTGTTCAAAGAGGTCACATACGCACAGGAGTTTTCTTAGCTTTATGGCTTGTCTTTTAAATTGAGTAATAATTCAAATTGTAATTAAGTTGAGAGTCAATGACTGACGTAGTCAAAATTGATTTTTTGTACAATCGATTTCAACTTCTTTTTTTGATGGTGGGTGTTCAAAAAAGAAGTGGTTAATACAATTATCACAGCTCACTGATTAATTAGTTTGGAATGACAGGGGTTGTCAGGAACAGATTTTATCTCTCAAAATTAATTTTATGGACGGAGAGCTTCACTTTAACATCTTCCTCCTCCTCTCTTATCCTTCATGGTGTTGATCCTACATTGTACATGGTAGATGCATTATGTGATTGAGTAAATTTTTTTCATAGTTATTAGTTCTAGCTGTAGTCCGTTGAATGTGTTGTGTGTGTGTAGAGTGTGGAGCAGTGGAACTTAATCGGATTTCCCATCCTTCTTTTTTAACAAGGAACTCACTAAAGAATTGTGACAAACTTGATTGGTTTAGCACTGCTGTGTTGCAGTTATGGAAGAGAGACTGTGTGTGTTTGTTTTTTAAGGGGAGATTTTGTTGTTGTTTGGGAGGTTTGTTTTTCAAATTTGAGAATGGTGAGTACTTGTCATGGTCATGGACACTTCAAGAATGACTCTTGATGCATAGTGGTTTTTCCAAATGGGTTTTTCTCAAACAAAAGTTGTTTGTCTTCAAGATAAAAAAGACTATCTAATGACAATCTTTCTTTCCCTTCCTGGACAGACATTTGGCCCGGAATCCATTCATCTGTGACTGTCGTCTTCGATGGCTGTCCGAGTTTTTGCACCAGAATCCCATTGAGACTTCAGGGGCAAGATGTGAAGCACCGAAGAGAATGCAACGGAAACGACTTGCCTCCTTCGGAGAAGACAAGATGAAATGTAAAATCAATTTGACATTTTAGAATTATCAAAAAATTATTTCTGTAAACACGTTTCGGTAAAAATTGTTTGGAAATATTTGTAAAATTCCTCGACTTGTATTTGACCGTTTACGGTACACTAGCTGACAGTACAATAGAATGAAAGGATGCTAACAAGTGTTTATTGTTGTGGTTGTGTGTGTGATTACAGGTGACGGGGAGGAGAGCAAAAATTACGTTGATGAGTGTATGGACACAAAGTGTCCTGTGGGTTGTGTCTGTGAAGGGTCGTCGGTGGACTGTTCAAGCAGAGGACTCCGGGAGGTTCCACCAGACTTACCAGACCATGTGACTCATTTGTAAGTTTTTTCTTTTGTACATGTAGCTTACATATATGTATGTATTCGTAGTCACACAAATGGACATTATGTGAGTACGAAACGTAGACGAGAAAAATTGGACAGTCTCATATACAACATCCAGCAAAAGAGACAAATCCACACACAGAGAGACACGCACAGTGAGACAGAGAGAGCATTTGTGTTTTTATTTGAGATGAACCAAGGAGACACCCCGTCCATTCCTTCCAATTAAATTGAAAAGCGTGAAAATGTAACGAGCTCAAGAATGCTTCGAGCCCTACTCGTCTATTAGCGTCCCTGTCATGCATAAGAGGGGGCTTTTTTGGTGGAGAACAAGAATTATTTCCACTATTCATCTAAGGTTAGGCTGCAGAGGTTCAGAGGACAAGCTACAAGCTTGAAGTGGTCTCTCTCAACATTACAACCAAAATCCTTACTTTTCTTAGCGAGGCAGGGAAACCCCTTCAAGGTTGGATGAGGCCCTTGGTGGACGCAATCGGTCGGAACTAAACCAAGACTTGTACTGTAGCTTTTACTGTTGGTCAAATAATAAATTGTGTACATACGAAGTACGTGTCTCGTGACTTTGTTGGGATTTTCATAAAGAATGGGAGAAAAATGTTGAAGACGAAGACACACATGCCTTTTCAATTTACCCAAAAACATTATGTATAATCTGTCGGTTATGAAACCTTGTTGCTCACTCACTCTCTCTCGGTGTGCGTTTAATGTGTGTGTACGCACAAGTTACATTTTGTCTCGGATGTTTTTTTAAAGGGATCATGGAACTCAGAGGGAGGTAGAACCCTTTCTTTGACCCTAAATAACCTGGACCTATTCTCCTCTCTCCTGCTGCCTAAAACTATGATATGAGATTTCCCTTCCCTTAACGACTGTGCCTCTCCCTTTCCTTTCCCCCTCTCTCTGTGAGATGATGACAGAGTCATATAAATCGTGCTGAATTTTCAATTAAATCTTTGTTTTCTCTTTTCCCCCTCTCTCTCCCTATTACTCTTTGTCCAGGAACTTGTCCGGGAATGACTTGACTCGAGTTCGTAATGGTTGGGCTACTCTCTTACCTCATTTGCAAAAGTTGGACTTGACGAGGAACCGGATTTCAGCTATAGAAGATGGGGCATTTCGGGGTGCTTCGAGTCTCCTTGAATTGTAAGTTTCCTTCCACCACCACACATTCTATTATTAAATTTCCATATGTGCTTATGTGTATAAATGTGAGTGTGTGTGTGTGTAGTTTAAATTACCCAGATAATAATGCAACGTTTAGGGAGGAACTCTGGGGAGAAAACATATTTTGTACAGAGTGAAAGTGGAGGGAACAAAGGGAGGTGGGAGTTCATCCAGATATTTCTGCTTTCTCTTCTCATAGACTCAACTGCCGGAGAAAACTCTTTTTAGAGAAGAGAATAGAAAGTTGAATGGAGAATGTTGAGTTGTTTTATTGAATTAAAGCTAATTGTAAAAAAGTGATGTTGAAAATACTCCTTGCTACACACACACACACACACACGAACTCATGAGTGCGTGTGTGTATGTGTGGAGGTAAGTTGCATATAAACTTGGAGAATCCTTCTCCACACACAATAAAAGAAGGAGAAGAAAAGAGAAAAAAGACGATGAATAAATCTGCGTGAATAATTTACCTGTTTCAAATGGAGAAAAGAAAAAGAAAGTAAAAGTTTTCTTGTTTTCTCAAAAACTTTTTCCCCCTTACGCGGGTGTGTGTGTGTCTACAGATATGTATAATGGACAGTGTATACACACACACACACACACACAGGAGAAAGAAGGATTGGGTAGGGGGAAAACGACAAGATACTTATTCGTTTTAGATTGTGCCATCTCTTTCACCATGTCTCCTTTATCTTTCATGTATCACCCACCGCCGTTACCTCTACCAAATTTCTCCCTCCTTTCTCCTAACCCTCCAAAAACAATTTCAATCTATCTTTTTCATTAAGCGCATACTTTTCTTAGCCAATTTGTGTGACTTTAAGTCGCTCTAACTGTACACACAGTGTTAGTCAAGGAAGTGTGTGTGTGGTAAAGGGGAGAACAGAGGACAAGGGAGCAAAAATAATAATATAGTGAATAAAAAAAGTTTTGTCTTTCGCTTTCTCCCCCCACAAGTTCACTTTCCCCTTCCGCCTGTTCACCCTATAGTAGTACATAGTAGTGAAATTGTGTAATGAAAATGAAGAATCGGATGTAAGAAAGATTGTAACTTTTTTCTCCATGACACCCCCCAACTCCCCTTCTCTCTCACTTTCTCCTCTCCCCCTTTTACGCGAGAACCCAGCTATCACATTTTATGTTAATTAATTATACAATTTAATGGGAATATCCTGCTGAGCTCCAGAGAACTCAGACCCTCATGCGAACATTGAGGTTGAGTAGAAGAAGGGTGTGTGTGTAATTAAATGAAAGTGAAGGATGAATGTGGGAGGAGAAGCAAGATGAAGATTGTTTGAGAGTTCAGAAATAGAAAAAAAAGTAGAATAATAATACGAATATGAGAATGGAGGGGAAGTGGAAATATAATTATTATTTCCTATACAATTGTACTCTACAATTTAATTAAAAGGCTCATTCAACATTAATTATTAATGTGTGGGAGTGTGAATGTACAATTTATTTGTGATGACAACTTTCTATAATTTTTTTGATTGAAACTTTCTTTATTTTCTCTATTCTTGACAATAATAGGAACGTGGCTGGAAATAAATTGAAGGAAATCAATAACAAAATGTTTGTTGGACTGACTCATCTGAAAAGTTTGTAAGTACAAAAAATTTACAATATAATTATTATACGGTTTGATTGTGTACCTCCTCTATTTCTTTAAAAAAAGAAGGGAGTAAATTGATTACTGTCACTTTGTCTCAATGTTCCCTTACCCCGGAACACAAGTTGACGGAACAGAGACTCAGAATGTATGAAAGGGGGCATTTGAACGGAGAAAACATCTGTTCCCTCAACCATGTGCTAACTCTCTCTTCTTTCTCTCTTCTCTCTCTCTCTCTGACATTAGTACAACATTTTCCCCATGTGAACTTTACTATCTTCCATGTATGGAGTGAATGAATTTATTTTTATGTTTTGGAATTGATCTCCTAATGTTAGCTAAACTTCATCTTAAATCTTTTTTCCTCTCCTCTTCTCCTCCTCCTCTCTACCTTCACTATCTTTCTCTGCCCAATTTCTTGCCTCGATTTCCACTGATCTCAAGTGAGATAGCTCCTTTCTTCTAATATGAGGATAATGCACTACAACTCGACTATAATGGATATACACAACTGGATCCTGATTCCGAATGGGATAAGACATGTGTAGACAAGGGGGGAGGGCGTGTGTGTGTACGTGTGTGTAAGGTTCAAATAAGTGAAATATGAAACTCCTGAGTGAAGAAACGGTTTGCACAGTTTTTGCTATATCTATGTGTGTGTGTCTGTTATATCCAGACTCTCACAAATAGCCGCTTTAAACATTGTTCTTTTTTTCACTCCGCTTATATGGAGTTTTTGCTAAATCGTTTGTGATGGAAATGGCCTACACACCCGTACACACACACACACTGAAAGTAAAAGAGTAGCTAAAAGGTTGAATAGCATTTTTTTTCATCCTCCTTTTTTTATTTTTGTAGGAGTCTGGCGGACAACCAGATCACGTGTATCATGCCTGGGTCCTTTGACATGCCGAATCTGCAATCTATGTAAGTCATCCGTCTATATTTTTTTTCCTCTTTCACCATAAAACATGTTCGTACATGTTTGTAGGAAGTTAGATTGTACGTTACCCGCCATGTACTTTTTTGTAAGTTTCCTCCCCGCTTTGTTGGATGAGGAGGAAATCTTGTTTGCTAGCTGGATTTATTGAAGAATTAAATCCCTTGTTCATCTTCTTCCTCCTCGTCTCCCTCATCTTCCTTCTTCTTCTTCTTCTTGTAGACACAAGAGGGTAAGGTAAATAAGAAAGAGTTCTTTGCATATATGTAGTTGTGTGTGTGTGGACACAAACAAGGAGGAACCGCATAAAAAAGCTTGGAAATACAGCCTTTTTTGAATTTACAGTTCCTCCTTTTCGTCTTCCAGGCTTCTTTACGAAATCGCATTAGAAAAAATGTATATGTATACAAAATAAGGGTATAAGAAATTTATATATTTGTATACAGCAAGGAAAGCACACATACGCCATTAATTTCTATTCGAGTGGAAAAGCAAATGGACGATTTTTATTTTTTTTCTCTTTCTCTTATTTTCTCTTGTATGAGTGCGTATGGGGAAAGCAAAGGCCGGGTAGTTTAATCTATTTCACCAATAATCTTTTTATATTTGAAGCTAGAGCAAATAGCTATATGAATTCATATATATTTAATATATTGTATATATATATCAGTATGGAAGGGGAAAGTCGGCTGCCAACTTTAGAAAATTATTTACTTTTCATTTTTCTCCCTCCTCTTTCTATCTTCCCCATTTTATTTCATATATTTCTTCTGCTTAAGAATGTCGAAATTGACATGGATAGTTGTGTCAGCACATCTCATCGATTTTTATTCCCCTCTCTTGAACTTTCAAATGAAGTCCCATCACCATTTTTTAAAAAAGAGAAAAAAAATTCCTGGAACTATGGAGAAAGTTTTTTTTGTACAGTACAGAGTACAACTTTTTCAACTTTACCACAAATTTTTAAAACATTTCCAGGGATCTGCACAAAAAGGAGGTGATATAGTTTTGTACAAAGTATAGTGAATGACCAATTCCTGGCTTGTATGCCCAGGAGCTAATGGAATTTCCCTCCCTTCCTCCACCCCCACCCCCACCTTCATCCTCCGAATATTTTCGTCTGCTCTGTTTCATTCAGGAAATTTTCATTTTCATATTTTAACAAGTGTAAGAGTTGGAGATAGAAGGGAAAGGAAGGGGGGGAATGGAACGTTTGGTGACTTATTAGATGCTAATTTTAATGAGAGTGAAGCTGAAATAATAACTCTCTCTTTCTCTCCTTTATAATTTTAGAGGGGAGGGGTCTTTTCTATCCACCTACAATCTATGTGTACTTATAGATTACTTTATATGTGTGTGTGTATGGAAATATAGATGAATTGTCTATCCAGACACAATCTTCATGGATGTATTAGATATGGATGTTGGCTCGTGGATCAAATTTTGAAAGGAAAAACAGACAACGAACAGAGATAAAGGGTAAAGGTGTGTGTGTGTGTCTTGTTGAAACAAGTTGAGAGACATCACTCAACTCTGTGCATGTACATGTATATAGAAAGATAAAGAGAGAGAGAGAGAAAGTGAGGGTGGGCTGGTTTCAGATAGAAAACTTTTCCTATTTTCTTCGATCTTGAGATGCAAAAGGGAGAAAGCTACTGGTACTGGTGGTGTGTGTTCCACACGCAGCTTCTACTGCTGTGGTGAATAAGGTAAGAAGAGGTGTGGAGAGTGGTAGGGATGAAAGGTAGGGAAGACGATGGAGAATTAATTGTTGAACAGCATTGTTTGCCGAGGCTCCCTGAATGAACCAAGTTATTGCTTTTTAATTAGAAAGAAATGAGAAGGTTGGAAGAGAGAGAGAAAGCTTTTTCGTTTCTCAAGCCATTCTTCCGGGTCCGACTACACACTTCCTAGTATACTTAATGTATGTATTGAGTCAACGATCCTGAGGCAGAATCCAATTACACATTAGTCCATGTCTCTCTTCTCCTCCTCCTTGAGGTCACCATCCATCTCTCCCGGCTTCTTCAAAATTTATACAATTCATGTAGAAAAGTTGATCAAATCAGTCACTCCTCACCCTCTCCACCTACACTTTCTATCCTCCATGTACGGCCATGGAGAAAGTCCTGAGAGAATTGCAGGACAAACTTGTAATATTGCACACACACACACTCTCAATCTCTCTTTTGACGTGGGTTGCTACATATATATACCATACGGTATACAGTATGTAGGAGAAAGGCTGTGTGCTGGGAGGGAGACAGCTTTCATGTCTTGATTCAAAAATTTTCATTGAAATGTATACAATGCATACGAAATGAGGTGAGGCAGAAGAAACTGTCGCCTCTCTGTCTTCATAATGTGAATATACATGCTGTGTGTATATAGCGCAGTATGGGAAAAAGTTTTCTTTCCGAATCTTTCACTTGATTCAAGTTTTCTCCGTCCTCTCCTCCTGAACCTTGTCTCTCCTGTTCGTCTTTTGCCTCTTTCCTTTGGGTGTGTATTATGAGGAAGTCTATGTCTGTCTAGGAAGGAGGAGGCTACTCATGATTAGCTTGAAAAGGTTAGAACATTGACAGTAGTGTGTGTGTGTGGAGAGAGTAAGAGGGAAGGGAAGAGAGAATTCGAAAACCGGAAGCTTTTCAGCCTTGTGCAACTTTCCTTTTTATGTCCGTGTGAGTTTGTGCGTGCGAGGACACACACACCAGCCACACACACAGACACACACTCATGGGAGGAGGGAGACACACAGGAAAGGAAACTGATTTTGGTTTATAGTGTTAAGTGCTTCGCTGATTGTATCTTTTGTAGGGGAGAGGAGCCAAAGTAGGAAGGAAAGGTAATTTATGTGATGTGCCACAAAGAAATCACTATAAAGATCGATAATCCTAATAGAGGTCATTTGTTGGCAACAGTATGGTTAGCCAGAATTTCTTTACTTTTGTATTTTATACATGTACTTCCCATACAGATAGAGTGAGCAAGAGAAGAGAAAGAGGAGGGCAGACTGAAAAGAAAGCAGAGGAAAAGACGACGAGGGGATGAAGATGGAGAGAGAAAAGCCAAAGAATTTCGCACCATAGATTTTTTCAACAAAAACTTTTGCAAAAGCTCTTCTGTAGCTTTTTTTCAAAAAAATTTTTCCCACTCTACTCTTTTTTTTATCGACTTCTTTTCCCTTCGAAACTATTTTTTTGCCAGAATGTATTTTTTTGTATTTAACCTGCCACCTTCCTCATTTTTGGAAATGTTTGAACTATTATTTTGCATGAAATATTGGTTTGCATAAAATAAAGTGTATGGATATCATATGCACGGAAATATCGGTGAAGTATGGAAGAATGGCTGGGAATTGTGTCTCTGTTTGTAGGGGAAAAGGAGAGACTTGAGAAAAGGAGAAATCTGGAATCTGGTGAAAAGACACGTACTCTTTTGACCCGTACTATTCTTCCTCTCTCTGTCTTCTCTCCTCTTTTGAACAAAGAGTATGGGGAAGTCTATTGATTGTTAGGAAGGAATAAAAATAGGAGAATTTCCTGACAGGAAGTAAAAGAGGGATGTGGAGAGAGAGAGAGAGATGGAAAGTAAAACTGTCCAATTGATAGAAAGGAAGTAATAGGGAAAAAAGTAAGAAAGAAAGAGGAGATAGAGACACTCACTCTCTCTCGGTCGATGCCTGTTGAAGTGAGAACACACACACACGCCACACACACACACACACACCAGAACGTACGTTTCTTGTTGTTGTGTGAGGATAGTATAGCAAAAGACTTTCAATAGCTTCATCAGATTCTCTCTTTTTTTCCTCCTTCTCCTCCTCTTCTCCTGGATCCACTGTAATTTCAGCTTCTCATTCCGGACATCTTCAATCTCTTCTCGATAGACAAATCTCTTGGGCTAGTTTCTCTTATACTGTGTGTTTCCACATGTACATGTATATAGCCATGATTACTTAGTTGTACACAAATCTTGGACTTTTTTCCGGGCTAAAGTAAGCATCCAATGAACCACAAATCCTGGTGGACCACCACCATTCTCCCACCACCGTGTGTGTTTTTGTGTGTAAAGCGTATGTGTGAGTGTGTGTGGGCGGGCGTGCTCTTTTTTGTGTCTGGAATTAACAAAAGTGCAGACGGACAGTCTAGGCTTGTACGTAAAGGATGGATGTGGAAATACGTGGATAAATTTACATGAGGCACTCACTCAACGGAAATGGAACGTTGGGGCCACAGTGTTTGTACGCTAATGGAGGATCAGAGTGTATTTATTGTGAAAATAGAAAGAAGCCCAAAGTTTTGCATGGGACTGAATCCACATCCATTCATGCATACATGTAAATACATATATGAAGGAGAAAGGTATATGATGTGGCTCTCAATAAGGTTGTTGACATGTGTCATCTCATTTGAAATATGATGAAAAGGAATAAATATGCTTGAGAAGAGTTTAGTTAAAAGGTATGTGATTGATTTGCTTGATTTATGATCCTATGGTATTTTTATTGAGCTCACAAGACTATCAGCATGAAAGAAATGTGAGTTACTGTTAGCTGTTAGGAATGAGAGGGTTTCATAATTAATGACAAATACGACTTTAAAATATCTTTCACCGGGTCGAAACTCTTTCAAAGGGATAAGTCAAAATTTGACTGGTGAAAAGTCAATTATTGACATTAGGGGTGAAAAGGAATAAGAAGGAGGAAACTTTATCATGATAAAATTAATTAAAATAATTTTTTGACTGGTATTATCCTGAAACTGAATTATTTGATATGTTGATTTTCAGATAATTTAATATTTACTTCAATCTTTGCAGGGATCTAGAGGGAAATGCTCTCATCTGCAACTGTCACTTACAATGGTTCGGTGCTTGGGTAAGTTTAAAAATGAAGAGATAATAATTCATAATAATGAACGGTGAAAGTTTTCACTTGGTACATAAATGGGGAAAAATTTTTTCGTAAATGTATTTCGTAATTTACTGTGTGGTAATAAACTCCTTTTTAACTTTTCATAGCTTCGTCGAGAAGAATTACTTTTGAACTCGGAAGGTCCTAAATGTCATGCTCCACTCCGGCACAAAGACTATCTTATTAGAAATCTTCCATCCCATGAATTCCGCTGTACGAGTAAGTGTTCTCATTTTTCATTTTTCTATTATTAAATTTTAGCCACAATTTTCCCAAAATGATGTCTCGTATCTAAGAGCCAAGATTTAACTTTCACACAAAATAGTTTAATAAAATACAATTTTTTTTGGAAAAAATTCAGTAATTTAAAAAAAAGTTCAATTTGCTTCTCCCCAATAATTGGCATAGGTAATGAAATTTAGGCAGTATTATTCTATTTAATGATGGTCTACTTTCTCTCTGAACTACGTCCCCATTTGGAAAAGTTTCATAAAGTTAACCCCCATCATCAATTTATCTTTATTATGGGGGAAAGCTGGGAAAAATCTCCTTGCTAATCCTCATCCTGTTATACTGCCCATATATCACATAAAAAAGTGTACACACACCCACACACACTATTTTTATGTATAAACCTTGGATTTTATCCTGGCTCTCTTTCTCTCTCATTTAATTTGGGAATGAAATGGGGGCAATGGAAGGCAGGGAGTTTTTTTTGCAAATTGACTCTAATGGTTCTAATGTTCTTGATTTACTGTCGTTCTCTTTTTTCTTTCTCTAGGTGATGATAAAGGGTGTCTTCGTCAGGAGTACTGTCCAAGTCAGTGTAATTGTACCGGGACGGTTGTCTGGTGTAGTAGGGCAAAGTTGAGAGAAATTCCTACTGGGATTCCTGCGGAGACTTCTGAACTTTATTTGGATGTCAATGAAATCCAGAGGATTGACATGGATCGTCTTGGTCATCTCAAACACCTCACTAAATTGTTCGTACACACAACAGATATTTTTACTGCCGTCATTCTTAACAAACTTTCTTCGTCCTAAAAGAAATGACTAGGAACTGTGATGCTATATTCTCCTTAAATCGAAATTATATTGGACTGAAGAAAATCAATGCCTTGTTTTTTACAGGGATTTGAGCAACAATCAAATCACAATGTTGTCAAACATGACTTTTGCCAATCTCACCAGGCTTTCGACACTGTAAGACATGTTTTGTATATTTTAATAATTAGTTATCAAATTTCATCAGTTTAATTGTGATTACATTGTAATTTAAATAGGATCATCAGTTATAACAAACTTCAGTGCATTGAAAGGGATGCCTTGGCTGGGCTCAGTTCTTTGAGAATACTGTGAGTTAAATTTTAAAAAAATTGTAGTAAAATTAATTGTGGACTAACTGTGGGTGGTCGTAATTAAATTGTTTTGATTTTTTTGTAGGTCTGTTCATGCCAATGACATTTCCATGATATCGGAAGGAACTTTCAGAGATTTACGATCCATAACTCACCTGTAAGTCGTCATTTTCGTGTACTAATTTTGGGGACTTTAAACTAATCCTAATTTTAGCAGATGCTCTGTACAAAATAATTTTTAAAAATTTAAATTATTAGTGCACTGGGAGGGAATCCGCTATTCTGTGACTGTGCACTAAAATGGCTTGCCGACTGGGTCAAGAGAGACTTTTTGGAACCAGGTTTGTCTCCACAATAATTAATCTTACCATTAAAATGTACTAAAAATTCAAAATGTAGGATTTTGCTGATTGATTTGTAAACAAATTTTTGACAGGGATTGCTCGTTGCAATGAACCCGAGTCAATGAAGAACAAACTTCTTTTGACGACTCCTCCGGGATCCTTTGAATGCACTGGTACACTTTTTTTCTAGAACTTGTTATTATCATCCCATTCTCCCATCCTCCACATATTCTTTTCTGCAGCCCTACAAAATGTAATAACAAAGTCATCAAGGAAGTCTTCCCTCTCCTCTCTTTTCATAAATCTATTTATGTTATATCTTTACCCTTTGAACTCACTCAACAGTCTCAGTTGTTCTCACCAATTTGGACTAACGAGAATATGAAGACAGTTTCTCGTCTCTAAATATCTGTAAGAGAGAGAGAGAGAAAGGAGGGTTGTTCACCACAAATCAGATTTTATTTTAATACCCTGTGTAACTACACCCACCCTTCTTCTTCCTTAGGATGATGATGTTGTTGTTTAACGATCACACATGCCTGTAGGAAATGGAGTGAAAGAAGAAAAAGATAAACGGAAAGACTTTGTCTTTTTCAGATAATATTCCTTCGGAAATCAAAGCAAAATGTGATGCGTGCTTCACCTTCCCCTGTGCCAATGGAGCTATTTGTAAATCTCTTCCAAATAGAGACTACACTTGTCAGTGTTCACCAGGCTATCATGGTACACACTTTTTTATATTGATTATTGTACGGTATTAAAGGATGCACCATATTTCAAACTAGGTGATATTTTCCTTGACGCTGTCAATATCACTCTGTTATATTCCTCTAGGTCGACACTGTGAACAAATCATTGATGCTTGCTATGGTAAGAAAAATTCAGAAAGCAAAAAATTCAATAAAGCACAAAAGTTTGTTCAATTTGAAAGTAAAACTTGATTTTTTATTCCTCTTCCTTTTTTAGGTCAACCGTGCACAAACGGAGGAACTTGTAAAGTTCTAGAGGAAGGTCGTTTTAGGTATGCCTATTAGTTTAAATTGTCACTTTTACTTTCTATATGCAATAAAAATGGTGGAAAGTAACGGATTAAATTTAATTTTTTTTAAAAATAAAGTTGTTCGTGCCCTGAAGGCTTCGTTGGTCATAGATGTGAAATAAATGCGGATGACTGTATTGGACATAAATGTGACAACAATGCAACTTGTGTGGACCTCATTGGATTCTATAAATGCCAATGTCAGCCAGGTGTGCTATCGATTTCGATTTCGTACTATACTAAATTATTTTAAAAAAAGATCAGTCCAGGATTTAATAAAATGGATTGAAAATTCCAGGTTTCACCGGTGAGTACTGTGAGACGAAGATTCCATTCTGTACGAAAGAGTACAATCCTTGCCTAAACAATGGAAAGTGTATTGACCATTTCTCCCACTACATTTGTGAGTGTCCTCTTGGGTTCAGGTAAATCCTTTTTCCAGTTTTTCCAATCTTTTCCTGTAGGATAATTGTGTATCTCAAAATAAGTTTAGAGGGATCAAACACATTGTAGAGAAGTGTTTGTGGCTGTGAGGCCAAGGAGTGTGGGAGTGTGAAAAAGAATTCCGACATGATGATTACATTTATCTTCTCTTTTTGTTTATTCATAGTGGTGAGAATTGCACGGAGAATGTGGACGACTGTCTCAATCACATGTGTCAGGTGAGAGAGGGAGAGAGAGTAAATAAAAGTATAATACACACACACACACAGTTTCTTTGTCCACTTGAACCAACTCTCTTTTTCCTGAGTGGGGAGCGTGTGTGTGTAGTATTGTACACACGCAGTATCTTTTAACCCCCGTTCCCTCGTGGATACTAGAACTAGTTGTACTTTTGTACAGCCTGTGCAAATTTACACAGTAACCACCACGAATTGTTGATGATGAAGTGTGAATCCTCCGTTCTTTTCTCTTCACAGAATGGAGGCACGTGTGTTGACGGAATCAATGAGTATACATGTCGGTGTACAGAGGAATTCAGTGGACGATACTGTGAGGTGATGCCGAGCGTGTCGATGCTCTATCCCAAGACATCTCCATGTCAAGGTAAAGACAATTAAGAATGGACGTTAAAATTGTTTTGAAAGTATGACGAAAAATGGTCATACAAAGCAGAAGATATTTAAAAAAATTTTAAAGTGATGCTCATCAAAGCAATGTACTTTCTTATCCCATCAAGACAATGACTGCGCTCACGGATTTTGCTTCCTGCCCCCAGACTCATCCGATTACAATTGTAAATGTACACCTGGTTATTCAGGTGAATTGACATGGACTCCTTTTTATTTTTGTTTCAATCAATTAAAATTACTTCTCCACTACATATTATGGGCTGTACACGGGGAAGGATCCGCCGTTTGAAACTGTATAAATTATACACGTATTTTGGGTGGAGAGTACAAGACAGTAAAAAAATGGTCTGAAAAATTTAAATCATTACATTAAAGTGTATTTATATGCATTGTATTGGGCTATGTAGGGAAGAGATGTGAAATGTGGACAAGTATCAGTATTGGAAGCAATGGAAGTTGGGTGGAGTTGGAGCCACTGCGAACAAAACCCGAAGCAAATATTACCATGGTTTTGTCCACGACAGAATTGAACGGGATCCTCCTTTACAATGGAGACACACAACACATTGCTGTGGAACTTTTCTTGGGGCGTATTCGAATTAGCTATGATGTTGGTAATTACCCAGCCTCCACAATGTACAGGTAAAAAATAGATATGCATGTACATATATTTAAGAACCAAAAAGTAGTTCTGTAATTGAAAGTGGCATATAATAAATTATTATATGCCATCGTATATTATAATATACGAGAGATGGGAAGAAATTGACGGATTATAAAATTACATGTTTGTACCATTCCCTATTTTCTCCAGCTATGAAATGATTGCGGATGGTGAGGAACACACTGTTGAACTACTGGCTGTCAAAAAGAATTTTACAATGAGAGTAGATGGAGGGAAGGCCAGGTCTATCATCAATGACGGTGACAAGGACTCTTTGAAACTGACCACTCCATTGTTTATTGGAGGTTTACCACCCACCACTGCTGCGTCTGCACTCAATCTGTGGCATCTTCGAAACAGCACATCTTTCCATGGTAAATTACCTTTTTTCCCTCTCTCTCCCATTATCTCTTCCCTCATTTCTGTGTGTGCGTGTGTGTGTTTGACCGACTGTGGAGACCTACATTAAAATCCACTTTTGTCCCTTTTTTGTCTTTGTTTATACTCCACTGATGTTCTGTTGACGTTTTGTTGTTCTGTTGTGAGAGGAGGGAAGAGTAAGATTTATGATGTGAAGGAAACAGGAATGTAACAAGGAAAGGATAATTCTTTTTGAAGGTTGCTTGTCCATGGTGTCTATCAATAACAAGAGAGTGGACTACACGAATGCAAAGAGACAACTTGGGGTTTTACCGGGTTGTGCTGCAGTCCAGGATGAGGAGCCCTTAGGGAAGGATGCGAGTGCGGCTCAAGTCCAGTCTACCCTCAGTACGAAAGTTGTCAAGGAAACCAAAGATGTGTGCAAGGATCATCGTTGTAAGAATGGACGGTGTATCCCAGCCAAGAATGGGAAGGACTACACTTGTCGGTGTATCCCTGGATTTGGTAAAACATCAATAAAATTATCCTAATTTACTCTGCAAATTTACTGCATTATATTAATTAATTCCCTTTTTTTGAAACTGTGATTTGGACAACAGGTGGTCGTTTTTGCGAGGAAGGTGAGATTTCCACTGAAGGTTTGCACAATTTTTTTTATTTAATTTACAAAATTGTTTGCAAAGATGACTAATAGTGAATTAAAATGTGATTTCAGCTCCAACATGCAAAAAAGAGCAGTATAAAGACTACCACACGGAGCATGGCTGTCGGTCCAGAAGACCATTAAAGATTGCGGCGTGTGTGGGGAGTTGTGGAGATACATGTTGCATAGCCAAACGATCCAAGAGACGACGAGTTAGACTAATTTGCAATGATGGCACTCGCTACACCAAAGATGTTGAGATAATAAAGAAATGTAGTTGTAGTAAGCGCTGCTACTAGATCTAATCTAAGGGAACTTTAATCTTAATCACTACTGTATAATGTAATATTAACTCTCTACAATGTAATAATCATTACAGCTGAATTTCATTTTTTTTGACAAACACACACACAGTTTAAAGTATGTACTAAAAAATCAAAAAGGTGTTTTTTGTAGGGAAGTCAATTGTTGTGTTGTATTTCTCTCTACATAGCTATGAAAAAGAAAACACACCACAATGAAAATGGACAGAAAAATGAATGAGAGACAAAAAAAATCGCAAAAAATATGCAGAGAGACATAATGTATCTTCCTCGAGTATATAAAACTTGTTTGTAGTAGCTTAAATTTCAATAATATATTACTGACACTCATCAAATGTTTATGTACATATAGAACTCTGACACAGACTGTGTGTCTTTAGTGTAATAAGAGTTTTACTTACATCTTACATTACAAATTATACAAAGCATTAGTACTAAAAAATATTACAATTATGTATTTCTATATGATATATTTTGTGTTTAGAATTTTACTCTACACATTTGCTTCTCGTGTTATGCAAAAGAAATAGAAGAAACCGGTGAATGAGATTTCAAGCCTGATACACAAGAAAAGAAAATATGATTATGACTAGGACAGGATGAACGAAGACATTACAATATTATTATCTGTTAATGCAAAATATTCACATTATTAATATACTTAAATTAATTGTAAGATAAAAAAAATGATTCACGCAGACGTTCTTCGAAAGTCCTATGATATCTGTCCAAATACTGTACACACAGACACAGACACACACATTAAAGATTTTAGCAGCTATAATCCGATAAAATATAAAACGATGTGCTTCAAATGCATAATAGCTTAAATTACTCCCATTCACAGACACCATGTAATGTAACAAGTATTTAATTAAAAAGAATAATTGTGAAGGAACGGACTAGGGCAATCATGACAAAAGATTTGTTTTTTTGTAGTCACTATACTAAACTAACGATAGATAAAAATACAAGAAAGTGTCATAATAATTGAATTTTGCTGTTAATTGTATTTATTGCCAAAATAAATGCTGAGAATTTATTTATGAAAAAGCCAATAATCACAATTTAAATAGTAATGTGTAAGTAGTTAAGGAAAAATACTCCTCACTCATTCTACTAACTTACTTCTTAAGATTTTTTTCTTGTGTGTGCGAGCTGAATTTTTTAAAATTAGTCATCCACGTTTAATATATTACATGTTAGTTGTACATACGTTTTTAGTGTACATCCCTCCCTCATTCCCCCTCATGAAGGATTTGCGAGTCCTTGAAATATTTTTTAAGTTGTCAATCCACCACACAATCCCTTATAGCTCTAATTACGGAATATTAAATAATGAAATAGATTTAATTGTTACTCGTAAATAGTGTGAAAAATATTATATATATCATCCTATATTATAAATAAATGGAGGAGCGCATGTAAACTATAATAAAAAAAAATTATAAATGTTTTATTACTAAAATTTGATGTTGACACATAAAAAAAAAGTCATCTACAAAAATGGATGTGTAAAAGAGTGTAAAAGGTGACGATGCGGTGAGGATAATTTAACAAGACTCATCAAAGACAGTGAGATGCAAATTACATTAAATCGTTTACAACATTAAATGTTCTTGTGAAAAAAATAATGATATACATAATATATATAAATATACTTAATTATACTAAATACACACACAAATATAAATGCATAGTTATTTGAATATATTAGTGTAGATGATTAGCTTAGATGGACATGGAGGAGATAAAAAAGGGAAGAGGACATAATATTAGCTTTTGTAATATGATTATTATACTCGACAGCTTTGATGCTTTTTCTACAGATTAGAGAGAGAGAGAAAGGAAAGAGAAGGAGATGGAGAATATCATGATTAATAATAAATGTTATGAGTTCTATTAATACAATATTTATGAATGATGTTGTATAAAGAAAAAAATGTCTTGATATTTCTGGTTGCAATTTTTTTCTCCCCTTTTAAGAAGGTTAAGAAAATGGTGTTCATGGGTTAATGGAAAAAAATTTAAACACATGTGTACAAATTACATTTTTTTTAAAACGTCCGCATGTAATTTTAATCATGAATTTATTATTTATAAAAATGTGTATCAGTTGTGTATTACAAACAATCGTTTTCTTTGTGTGTGTGTGTGCTACACACACGACACACACACTCATAATTCTTAATATGTACTAGACATAGCAATTATATGGTCAGTTCAAAGTTAATTTTGTTTTCAATTAATTATGACACACGAGTTTGTAATCCTCATTCTTTTCTGTGTTTGTGTCGTCTCTTTGTTTACTGCCGAGTGGAGAGCTATTATCATAATAAAATTTAAAATGAATATCTGATATGATTGTCTCTTGATTATATTGATGAAAACACATAAATTGAAAGAAAGAATTATACCTATACCTATATTACACATACAATATAAATATATATATATTGAGCATTCCCTTTCTGTATAGAACCCTTCCACTCTTTATGATGCCCCGTTTTAATTATAATGTTTCCAAAATTATTGAAATTTTGTACAGTAAAAGTGTTGCAGAAAACATGAAATTGAACATGAACATCGTTTGGGAGTTATGAACTTCTTTAGTATTTTCCATACCGCATTTCATTATGGCATTAAAGAGAATTGTAATTAACTAAAAGGGACAGGGAGGCCCTTTGCTAGTTTCACATAACCCTTATGAGGATTACAAGTTTGCTCGGAGCATTCTGTGCGACCCCTTCCAGTCGCCATTCAAAAGTGTGAGGCACTGAAGCAGAGCACTGAAAAGCTATGATTGAGGAACATGAGGTGGCAGATAGTGCGAGGAAATCACTGCACGACTTTTCCTGGTGAAAGCACTTCTCCTTGTGTGGCTGATGCCGAGGGTGGTCATCTTAATTGATAGTTTGTAGCTTTAATTTCATGAGGACCCACAGTATAGTGCCATATTGTATTTAGACTAATTTTGATTAAACTTTTTTGAAATTCCAATACCGAATGCATTTACCAGGTTACTGTGAAGAACTGTGTGGCTCTAAAGCAATGGAAAATGATAAATTTATTTAATTGACTTCAAATAAATAAAAACTAATAATAATCGTTCGGGGGATTTTGTTTGGACTGGAACTGAGTCTTATTTCATCAAGTTGAATTAATTAAGACTGCCCTGGATGATATAGTCGTGTGTGGAATACAAGGGGAGAATGATGAGGAAAGGTATTTGTGTGTGTGTGTGTGTGATTGGGTAGGATGATGCCTGACAAAATTATTTATTAGTTTGGTCAAAGTCTCGGAGTAAATCTGGGATGGTGGGTGGGAGAGCTAATCATGTAAATTCTGCGGGGACAAACCTTCAGAATAATAAGTAGACAACAAGAACGGGAAATTATTCCAAGTTCATGAGATGCAAATTCCCCTCTCTCTCTCTCTTTGTGTGTGTGTCTGTGTATATAATTTAGATACAGGACTCTCCATCATAGAAACACATTCAACAAATAACAAGAACAGTTATTTTATCTTGTAATATGTTGAGCATACTGATTCCACAATGCAATGTGGAGTCGTCCCTTTTGTATTAGTTCACTCCATTTATTTCATGTGAATTGAATTGGTGCTTTCTATTTAGTGCATACGTTTGTGTGTAGACTGGTTGTAGATATGCAAAGCATTTTGAATTAATAATATACTATCACTACATATCCTTCTCTCTCGTTCAATTTGATAGTAGCCCCAACACACATACACATACACAGTCACAGAACATGTCTATGTAAATAATTTAGTGAGGTAATTTAGTTTAATAATGATTTCATTTATTGTAAATAAGATTTACACTGTGTCTCACAATTAGCACTAATTTTTTTATTGTGCTAGTATTATTCCGCATAATTAATTCAATTATAAAGGAAAACGAGAGAGAGAGAGAGAGAGCTTCTGTTGGAATAAAACATGTTTTAAAAGATTTCTCAAGTACACATACATCAACAACACTTTTTTCATTCCCTCTTCCTCCTTTTTCTCCTCTGCACATTTCAGTATCATTAAATTAGCTTATAATGAGATTACAGCAGGGAGAGAGAGAGAGTGAGGAAGAGTAAATGTTCACCATTAAAAAGACGACCTAATGATAAAGCTTTTTTTAGTCATCAACATATTTCATGATTAAATACTTATAAAAGACTGCCTAACACACACACAAACGGACACACACAAAAAAATTTCCTGGCTATTCCACTATAATTTTTTTTGTTTTTGTTTTGTGTATTTTTATTTCCCTTGGTCAACTTGCCGCTAAACAAGTGCAGATAATTAAGCTGTTGAAGTGTTCAGTAGTCAGAGAGAAGAGACAAAAAATATGAAGAAAGCCGTCATAATAATGTCAGGAAAATATATCTTTTCATCCTTATTACACACACACTGTATAATATTCGCTTTATACGTATAAACACTTTTTTCTGCATACTGACTTGTACACATTAAATACCCTGTTAATGTCGCACACAATTTTTTCCTTGCACGTGAAACATATTCAAACATGAATAAGCCGTAATTCTTCAAAAGTTGTGTGTGTGTCTATGTCTGTGACAATGATAGTGCATAATTATTGTCATAAAAATACATACATTTAGCCATGATACTCCCAGTAGCTTTAATTATGTCATTAAGGTATAAACTGTACAATGTTCTTGTCGTAGGGACAAGGGGAAGAAAGAAGAGTAATGCCTGTACTAATGTAAATTTAAATATGTATATTTCTCCACATACACTATCCGAACAGAGTCACAAACAAACAAAGATACAGGAAAAAATCCTATTCAAAAATCTTAATCTTTTCACTAGCCTCTCTTTCTCTCTCTGTACAGTACCTAGGTGTGTTTCAATTGGAACTTACACTGAGGGGTTGTGTGTGTGTGTAGAGCGGCTTGGTTCATATTATCCGCTGGAGGATATGATTCTATAGGAAAAGTATAAGAGTGTTAATGGCTGCACAGATGTTGGTGATACAAAGATTAGATAATTCATTAGAGATAATTGGGCAAGTAATGTAAATTACTCTGTTCCTCTCTCTCTCTCATCCCATGTGTAATGTGCACACACACAAAAGGGACAAAAGTTATGAATAGGTGAAATATCATTGAATAAGGTTCATTCACGGTGGTTGATGTTATAAAACGGAGGAATTTTGATGAGCCTATTTCTCTCAAGTCACACACACACACAGATATACAGGGAAGCAATACAGCAAATAGAGAAATGTACACAAGAGAAGAAGAGGATCTGAGAGAGAGAGAGGGAAAAAATCTATAAACCCAAAACTCGTTGACTGTACGGATTTTCGCCTTTTAATTTATTATGTGTGTTTGTATATCAATGTTGTGTGCCCTATGCAGCTGGATCATGTATCCACACACGCACACCCTGTGTATGTGTGTGTGTAAATATATGTACAGGTTTTATCGTATGATTTTAGACCTGTTTGGAGATGAATATCTCTGGGATCCGGAAGTCGATTGTGACCAGCCCGGTCACAAAATGTAGGAAAAGAACCAATGTGTACTTTGTGTTTAATTTCGTTTTTT
>WJFB01002173.1:0-21680 GCA_009870185.1 Pygmarrhopalites habei
AAATTTTTACAATAACAAAAGCTAAGATTTTGTGAAAGATTCTCAACTTTATTTTGAAGCTTTTACAGACACAGTGTTAATTTTTTCATCTGGTTCTGTCTCATAAAATACATTTCCCGAAAGTTCCAGACATTCTCACATTGTGTAGAAAATCGTAAATTAAATATGTAGCACAATTTGAAACAAGTATCAGCGCATTTGACCGGTGGATGACACGCAATCAATATTTGGACAACCTTTACAAAATATGCATCATACTTCAAATGTTCTTGTCCAAAGTTCTTTATTGGACCAATGGTTGAGGATATAAATTGTCAGACGGTGATGAAAATTCTCCAACATGTGTAGCCATTGGACTCTGCTGATTTAGAAGAGATTCCTGTTGTTCAGATTGTTGTGATGATGTTGGCTCTTGTATAAAAATAACAGTTAGATTCGAATTCGCAGATTCCTGTAGTTGTTGTATTGTTGGAAATATTTTCTTTTGAGGACCCAATTTTCCAGGAAGAAATGTCCGGAGGTCTTCTAATGTCAAATGACGAACGACTTCTTCATCAGCTTCATTTTCTGTAATTTAGTAACCGAAAACACTGTATAATTGTCATAATTTCGCTAAAACTTATACCTATGATTTTTGTGGACCACAGACTCACCTTTAAAAATGTCAATATCATGTTCATACGAAAGACTTGTAATATGGGATATAGTAGAATCATCCATCCTGTAACAAAAATCAAAGTTATTTAATATTGAAGCACTTTCAAAAGTTCAACGAAACAGATAATAACTAATAAAGCTTTAAATTAAAATAGACAAAGAGAGAATCCACACACATTTTTAAAAATCATTGGGAAAATATAGTAACTACCTTTAAGACCTTACCTTGATCCAGACTATGGACTTCTCAACTTGATATAGAACAGTACATCGACGAGGAAAGGGTCCAATTTTAGAATTTCAATTTGTAAAATGAAATGAAAACAAGTCTAGAAAATAAAACTCTTTTTAAAAATAATTTCAACGATTTTTTAAAGAAGTGTCGAATGTCAAGGATGACACTTTCTAGTGGAAAGTATCCCACTGAGGTGGAATTTTTCCACTTCAAAGATGGAAACGTTGTAAGTAGTTTGTGTGTAGGTGGAAAAAAGCATTTTCCTCTTTGAAAGGGAATTTTTAAACGCGCTGAGATTAAATGAAGGGGAAAAGTTACACCGAGTGGTGGATATTAACATTCCACCTGAAAACTTTAACTTCGAGTTAAAAGTATATTTCCATGTCTTTCATCCACTGGATATACGTGTACATGTACACAGTTTCTCTCTCTCTCTCCCACGAGGAATGATTTCATGTCATTTTCATTTATTGCCTTTATTAACCTCTGTAGTTTTGTAAAAAGGTTTAAAATTCGGATTGTTGGGGTCACGAAGATCTCCATCCTCTTCTGATTCACTCCCACAAGATTGAATATCTATCTCACTGTCACTACCTTCGCTTTCCGACATTTTTAAAATTTGGTTTTTTAAAATGTTACTAACTCAAGGAGAGTTCCAACTAGAATAAATGAAAATTCTAAAGATGTCATTTCGAAGGTGTCTGCTTGTTTGTAAATGCGCTATTTAAAACCATTTAGACCTTTTTCAGGCCTAAAAGGGATTCCCTCATGCATAGAATAAGGTCCCCTATTTTTAACATGGAAGGTCTATCGTATAACTTTTTCCCTTAGGCTGTCCGGAACACACCTGTGGTCATCAAATCTTGCCCGGACACTCTCTGGGGTAAAAAGGTAGTAGGCAGAGTGGTGGCAAGTGGCGGGAAATTCAAATTGAAAATGATGGTTTTAACCTTTTTTTCCCGCCATAGAAGAAGCTCAGGTCGAAAAATTTATGTCAGATTCGGATTCTCCGTCATTTTTTACCAACTAGAATAAGAAGGTGTCTGCTTGTTTGTAAATGCGCTATTTAAAACCATTTAGACGTTTTTGAGGCCTAAAAGGGATTCCCTGATGCATAGAATAAGGTCCCCTATTTTTAACATGGAAGGTCTATCGTATAGGATACGAGTCGTATCATACGACAAATCTTTTAACCCCAAACCTTAAAGTCTGTATTACCTGATTCATTGAAATGACCGTAAATTTTTAGCCACTTGTACATAAACTTGGATAAAAATACTTGTTTCTAAAAAATTTTCTTTGTCTGCAAAAACAACTGTTTTGTCTCCAAAAAAAAATATTTTGTCTGCAAAAAAAAATATTCTTTTTGTCTGCAAAAAAAATAATTTCTGTCTGCAAAAAAAAATATTCCCTTTAAATGTACATCGACTCGACAAAGATTTTCCGCCGTCACACTCAAATCCTTCAAAACTGAACAATGAGAAATTCCCGCTGTTCATTTGGGAAAATGTACAAAGTATAATTTTCGATTGGATGATTTCCTCCCTTGCAGTACTTGATTCACAGAGGGAAGTCAGTCGGTGGGATGGATGGTCATCTTTTGGACTACGTCGCCTCATTCTCTTTTCGGATTCTCTTCCATTTTTCCCAAATGGCTTCCAAGAACCGTTTCGCCCATTTTGACTATGGAAAAAAAGAGAATTTGCAAAGATATGGAACAGCCGAGCCACCCTTGTACAACCTGTCCCTCATCACAGTCCCCGTCATGGCTTTCTTTGGAGATGAAGACATTATCACAACCCCAGAAGTAAAACCCACCATAATATTTAATTTTTGCTTGTGTGTGTGTGAACAGTGACTCTCTCCTCTTACAATATCTCTTTGACTCTTCCAGGACTGCAGGGTGGCAGGTGGAGGGTCGTCAATGAATTGGGAAACTGTGTAAATAAGGACACAGCTCTCATAAAAGGTGAACATTTTAATCATCAGGATCCTGTATTTAGTCCCCGGGCAAAGGATCTGATTTACAAGGACATTTTCAAATTCTTCGACTCCAAACTTTGAGGCCTTTTTCTTGGCTCCACCTTCCCCCCTCCCAAGACTGACCTGCAGGATCCAGAGTGTGTGTGTGTGTACGTGAAGAAACACATTTTTACTGGAGAGCTGAGTTCATCAAAGTGTACTTCTGTAACTCGATCATATTTTTGATCAGCTCGTGAATGATCAACTACAAATATTGTGATATGCTCCTTTAGTAGGATAATAAAAGTAATGACACATTTTGACAAATCCATGCCAATCAAATCTTCATGTAATGTCAACAGTAACAATATTCTCATGATGGAACTTTGACAAACAAAAATGAGGGAGAGGAGCCATATTTTTACCAGTACTTTAATCAGTTCACCTGATACTTATTTTTAGTAATGACTGATTAGTCCGTACTTGATTCATGAAATCCCAAAATTTTTGCACACTAAATGTGTGTCGCACTTTATGCTGATTTTGACAGTGAAATATAACCTGAGATAAAAGTTTTATCTCCATTTCGTTCGCTGGTACTCTCTCTCTGTCCCCCCAGGAGTATTGTTTTTGTAGATAGCAATTTTCGGAGGATATTTATCTGACTGTCAAATATAACATCCAACACACACACACACACACACAGACATAGAGACACAATAATGTAATTTCCCCAGGGCTGCTGGATATAATTTCGTTAAGCCCACTGCATAAAGTCAGACGTCATCCCTCCTCCTCCTCCCATTATATGCATTATCTCTAAAAGAAAGGATTTAGACACAATTAGTTTTCAACAAACTGACTGTTAATTAATTGGGGGTAGTCAACGGAAATTTTTAGTGTGGAAACTTTCACAGCCTAATAGGTAAATAATAAGATGATCCTGTCGACGGGACTCATCATTGCCATCGTTGGTTTTGCTCTGGCTCAACTCCTCGTCGCTTGTGCTTGCTTTCAATGGAGTAAATCGGTTCGTACAAAAATATTTACAAAATTTTGTATTTGTCAACCAATCATTTTTCATTCACGAAGCTTTCTTCTAAATGTCACTGATCAAATTCATTGAAAAAAAATTAATTCTTTACTGGACAGATGAGAAGAAGACGGAATGGGTTCCATCCTCCAATAACACGAAGTGAGTCATGTGCAAAATTAGTGCAATTTCTTTTGGGGATTTTCATAATGCCACTTCCAAAATATTTATGTGACCTTTATCTGTAGCATTCCCGGGGTACAACTTGCATGAGGAGCCACAGAGACCACCCAGATGTCGAGGAGGGAGAGAGAATGACCGACAATTGAGGAGACCAGGTCCAGTGAGAATTCATCGACCTGTCATGAAACCTCCGATCCCTCCTCCTCCTCCCTCCAACCCACCCGCCTACGAACAACCTCCGTCCTACTCTTCCGTCGTCCTCGACGTCGAACAACATTTATGATTTATCCCGAGAGACTGGACAACTCACAATGGAAAAACATACTTTCATAAATAATAGAGACTCTTTTTTCAAAACCATTAATTTTTACTACACAAGAGGATGAATGGCAACAGTGTCTGAATGGATTTTTGTAAATACTCACATTGTGAACACCAAACTCCACTCTTCTCTTTACTATGTACATAAATGACTTTAGTTGCTATTTTGTACAAAAATTTGTAAATGCCATTTTTTGTAGGAAATTCTGTCGACTTTTGTGTGTGCGTCTGTTGTCCTTCAAAGCAATAGAAAAATAGTTTGTAAAGTTCATTTTCTACTTTCACTTAATCTAGAGAGGGAGAGAGAGATAAAAATTAAATTTGCAAAGAAAATAGAAAACTGCAAGGAAGTAACATTAATTTTGTAGGAAAATGGGTGAAAATAAAAATTTTATAAATTTTTTTTATGGAAATCTAAAATCAGATTGTCACATAATAAGCGTATAATAAATGTGTCCCAAGACTGTGAAAATGTCATGCATAATTCCTTGCAAAAGAGACTGTCTCTGTCTTGACAAGAGACTCGTGTAAACGTCATCACTGGAGTTTCCAGTTTGGAGACTACACGTATGTAACTTACATAATGTAAGGAGGAGACCACAAAATGAGAATTGTATGGATGGAAGACACACTAGATAGAATGAAGCTACATAGTATATAAATCCTTGTTTGAACTTTCCTTTAATAATAAATCTGATTGTTTTCCAGGGCGGGCGACGCCTTTCCCCTCCTTTATCCTCCGAATCCCATTCCCAATTTTGCACTCTATAAAATCCCATCCCCTCCAAAGTGTAAATACTCACACCTACATACTCACCTACACTCTACATAGTTATGTATTCATCGCAGCCAACTTTCTCTATCTCTCTCTTGACATTAAGACCACAGGATGGAGTGTGTTTGAATTTGTTCATCGTTTTGTCATTCCCAATTTTCCACAGGGCTCAAAACTACATCCTCATTTAAATCCCCTCCGTACCCAAGTTTTCATCCTTCCACTACTCACAATTTCCAAAGTCTTCTCCCCATCTCGTCTCTCTCTCTCTCTCTCTGACCTTACCAATCAATTCCACTGAGGCCTCGTTCTCCCCTCCTCCAGTATGCATGTTAAACTTACCATAAATTTTAATTGTCACTCCCCCCACACAATCTACTCCTGACAATCCTCTCAACTCCAGCACCACTCCACAAAGAGAGAGGAGGGGAGGGGAGGGGGGAGGACAGACAGTGAATCCAGTGACCTAATTTACTTTTGGTCTCTTCTCCTCCGTCCCCTCCCACTCTGAATTAACTATGGACTCGAATACTCTGCCTGGTCTGAAAAAAAATTCCGACTCTTGCATAACGCTCAAATAGAACACTCACACACACATGTTTGCCAATGTACTCATGTTTGTGTGAGAGCCGTGTCGTGTTGGACTGCCGTGTCTCTTTCCTGACTGTGGGCAGAAACTTTTGCCATCTCAAACAAAATAAATTTTCTCTATCTTCCTTCACACACACACTTACACGTACACACAGGAGAAGAGAGCCCAGAAGAAGAGTGTGTGAGAAAGGGAAGGGAAGAGTAAAGTCTTTCAAGTTTCCTCAACTTGGTTCTGCATTAAAATTGCGTGTGAGGAGATGAAGGAAGGAAGGGGGGAGGAGGAGGGGAAAATAATAAGTTTTAATAGAAATCTTGGAATGACAACTTGCGTTTAATTATCACGTCTTTGTCTTTCCACACCGTTTCCCACTCATTGGCTTCGTCTCCGTGTCTGGGTGTACGTGAGGAGTGTGTGTGTGAAAGAGAGAAAGGCTCAAACGGGCTTCACAGGGAAGCCCACGGCCTTTACTTTCCCCATTGCCCTCCCTTCCCTCTTTCCCTCCGTGAAGGGTCAGAAGAAGAAGGGAAAGAGAGACGGGGACGGTTGATGACGCACAACGGAAATTCCGGGGAAAAGTCCCAGGCAAAAAAAACCAACAAAAAGAAAGGGAAGAGAGAGAGAGAGTCTTTGCAAAATTCTCCCTCCTCCTCATCTCACTCACTCATATATCTAGGAAGGAACCTTGGCTTGAAATCTTGTCGAAGAAAATGCCCAGCTCACTTTTTGTCAAAAGAAAAAGAGAGAGAGAGGGAGGGAGGCTTGAAAAAGAAGGCAGGAGTCTTTTTTTCTATACACAAGTGTGGAGTAGAGTAGAGAGTCTTATAGGGATCAATTTGGATTTTATAAGGGAAAGGCCTATTTGCCCCATTCTCACAGTCTGCTGCACACACACACATGCATACTCTGGGCAGGGAGTACGAGTACACACACACTTGTGTGGCTGTGTGGTTGTCGTTATACCAGACCACCGTGTGTTGTCTGTGTTCTTTTGTAAGTGGATATATGAAGAGGACGTATGAGAGGGGGAGAGAGAAGAGTAATCTGAATTCAGCATCCGAATGCTGACTGCTGTGTACAGGGAAGGGAGGGAGAGAAAAGCGGGAGTCTAAATGCGCACACGGGAATCAATGGAATGCCCGCGTCTTCTCATCGATTTCTTTCCACTCTCTCCGTTCTCTCTCTCTCTCTGCTTTTGACTTTCGTGTGAGTCTTTCCTGCCTCCCTTCCTGCCTGCCTACCCGCTTCCCTGCCTCCTTAATCCAGTGTCTCATCTCCTCCCGAACCCGGGAGCAGAGCAGACAGGCAGACAACAGCTGACAGTGGCCAGTCAAATTAACTCTCTCTCTCTTTCCTTATCTTTTCTCGTGTATTATAAGGGAGATATATGGATCGAAGCCGAGTTTCGTTATAATTAGCTCATTAATTTTAATTGTGTTCTCCACTCCTCCGTGTAGTGTATGTGTGTGTGTTTGGAGACCGGAGAAAATACAAACAAGATCTGACGGAGTAGTGAGTCAAGAAAAGCGTGGAGAGGAAGAATGTCTTTAGTGGAGTGAGAAGATAATAACAACAACAACACACACACGCTCTCTCTCTCAGTCCTGCTAATTGTAGTTTAGAAGAGAGAGGGGAACATGGGTTTTAATTGGAGATTTGGGCAGTCCAATGAAACGTGGGGTCATATCATTGGGGCGATTGATGTGGTAATTTGTGACCAAAGTTTTTTTTTCATTGTTCTTCACAAGTTGTTTACGTGTGTGTGCGTGCTTGTGTGTGCAAATAATGAGAAGAGTTGTATTGATTTAATTTTACAACTTTTACAACTTTTCTGATTGGATTTGTTTTGAAATTCCGATTTTCTTTTCTTATGTGAAAAAAAAATTATAGGCCAAAGGAGCAATCGGCTTGATTATTTCGGTCTATCTATGTTCTACAATAATACCGTGAGAATTATATTACTCTTAATTGTTAATTACGTATTTTGAATAGTTAACTACTTCTCTCAATACTACTTGCTTATCATTAGGAATTTTTTTAAAAAAATATGGAAAATGGAAAATACTCGCTAAACGAAATGGCTTTTTTTTAATTAAAAATTTAACGGAGTTATTGATTTTTTTTGGTGTGTGTGAAGATCCGTTGTTCAAACTGATGACTTTCCCCTGCTGAAGCATCAGATGCAAGAAACAAAATTTGTTTATATTTATGCCTACGGATCCTCCAGTTAGTCACAAAATTCTTGCAAAATTTTTTACAAAAAATTACAAAAGAAAATTTTGACACTGAAGTAAATATGCTTTAAAATTTTGTGTGGGAAGGATGGGGAGTTGTGGTATTTGTGATTGGATTGACTCTGTGGAATTTCCTCCTTCTCGTCTTTGGGAAATTGTTGACGGATGCCGTGCGACAAGTAAGGAGCTTATAATAATATGATAGATTGAATTTTAAATTGAAAATGTCAAACACAAAATGGCAAGTATGCATTCCGAGACTACTCCAGTTCTGTCAATATTTGCAAAAGTTTTTCTGAAAGAAGATAGCAAATTTTCACGGTTCAAAAAAATGTAGTCTCACATGACCCGGGTATTATGATCCCTGGGGTTGTAAAATAATTTTTGAGAGGACTTGACAGGATTTAATATTTTGTTTTTGTTTGTGGTACGCAGACAGGGACTACAAAGCTACGCTTTTGGTATATCTACACGCTTCTGAGTAACATAGCATTCTTCGGACTGTACTTCCGGTTAGGTCAGACACTGAGCGAGTCTTGGGAGAGTTGGGGTCGACTGGCGTACGCCGGAGGAATGGCCCTCCTAATTTTCTACTACTTCTTCATTTGTTTCATCCCAACTATCTTCTCCCTGGCCATCGTCCACTCCCTCGTCCTCGACATTTACAAACTGGAGATGGAACAGGCACCCAGTAGCAACCGAATGAGATCCCAGTCCATTGCTCCCTACCAAGACTCCAGACTATAATTCAATCAAATAATACCTTCTAGGCCTCTATCTTCCTCATTGTTAACCCATCCTCAAATCCATCCTCCATTGTTACAATCGTTGTTGTTGTCCTCATCGTCGTCGTCCTTGTTGTTGTGTATACGACCGAAACTGAACATGGTAGAAAAAATATGTACAAGACTACAATACAAATATTAATATATGATAGAAAAAATTCAAGAGACACTTTCATTTTTTGTGGAGACACAAGGCTTTCAACAGCTCAAATGACAAATTTTAAATGGAGATTTTTTAATAATAAGACTTTTTGCACCATCCAATGTCAGTGGATGGAAAATTATGAATGGAGAGTATAGAAAGACATTGGCTATTTTTATTTTACTTATTTTCAAAATAGAGAAATTTTGAACTTATATAAAGTACTCTTTGGAAAAGGGAAAAAGGAACTGGAGAATTGAGAAATTATTGTGAAAATTTGGGATTCGGCTTTGCAAAAAAAATAATGTTTTTTGAATTAAAAGAATAATGGAATGGAATGGTGCTTTCCAAAACAAATAATAATATATGACATAGACCAAAATCCAATGTAATTCTAACGATTCGTTAGGGTCCCGACAAAGTACGCACTATGGGGACCGTACGAACACCCCAAAATGGAAAAAAACTACAATTTTTTAAAACTTGATTTTTTTTAATATTTTCCACTTTAAAAAAATTGAACTTATTAATTAAAAACTTAATTTAGTTGTTAAAAGTTGAATGACAGAAAATTATCACCATTTTAACACTTCAACTCGTGTCAGTACCGATGTTTTGTGGAATTTTGACTTTTAACAATTAAATTAAATTTTTAATTAGTAAGTTTAATTTTTCTAAAGTGGAAAATATCAAAAAAATCAAGTTTTAAAAAATTCTAATTTTTTTCCATTTCGGGGTGTTCGTACGATCCGCCCAGTACGTAGTTTGCCGGGATTCTAACGTGGCGTTAAAATTACATTGGTTATTGGTCTATGATATATGAGCTTACTAGTAGAATTTCAGAAGGGAGGGAAATCAGTTAAAGATTAACTGTGCACATAATGGCTCATACTCTTATAATTTATCTTTTAGGTGGTAAAATATCTTTTCAATTTTTGATCCTTCGTCTGTCCTTCAGTGTCTTATAATTTTGTAATAAATGTGACCACCTCCCCTTATAACTTAAAGGTCGTCAATCTAATGTTATTTATCCGCTTTCGTCCTCTGCTACAAAGTTCCCGGTCCATTCTACTCAGTTTTGATTTCAATTGTTGTACCAGATTCTCCCTCCTCGCTGATCTCAACCATGACCTCCAAATTGTTCCAGGGGGGATAAGCTTAACTTAAGCTGCTTAAGTATCACTTACTTATTTAATGAATGATAAAATATACTTTATGACAGTATATAAAATAATAATGTGGATGTATAATACTCACACCACCGTCATTTCATTAAAATATGAACCCTTTGCTTTGACTTTCTACCCTTTTTTCTTGGAAACTTTTTTAAGGATACTTCAAAGTGCATTTGCTGATAGTGACTCGGGCAAATCTTTACGCTTCACGGCCCTAGTTTTCGACGGGCATTTGCCCAACAAAAGTTCTCTGGGGATAAAACCGATGGTACTGGATTTTTCTCCTTACACAGTGACCATGGCAAATGGCAATTTTTCGCATGTTCATGATCATGCCCAAGGTACTACTAATTGTTTTTTTAACACTATAATAAAGTCCACAATACAAAACTGTGTCCAGAAGCAGAGGAGCAAGTTCAAGGGTCAGCCAATAAACACTAATCATTTTTAAACAAAATTAGGACGAATGTCCAGGATAGAGAGGCAGTGCATAATTTAATTGAAAGCAAGGGTTCAACAGTGCAGTAAATCAGTCAATTGCGACGTCCAGGTCACCACAAATGATCATCTCCCCATTTTCATCCTTCATTTGTGCCTCCACCAAAATTGACAACTACAAAAAAAATTGGGAAAGGAGACCATTTCAATTTTAGCCATTTACGACTGAAAATATGGTTTATAATACTGATGAATGTAATTACACTGGGTAGTGAGTCAGCCGGAGTGATGTTAATTGTAAATTGAAATGGATCTCCAAATTGAAGTGGACATTTTCCACTGGTTAGAAACTGACAACCGTCCCCGGAAAATAATTCGAAACTGACAAGACCCCATTTCCAAGCTGTCACTGTAAAGGGTAAACTGGTTGCTTCTGGAGCTGCTTCAAAGCACAAAATTAGAATGGAATATTCGGATAAGTACATTCCAATGGGGATTTATCATTTAATTGTGATCACTTTGTAAGATTCCGAACACGACGATGGTGTAAGGAGAACCCTTTGCGAAAATACAGGGTTCGTCCACACAGTTGGACACTGCGAACTGAGACACGTATGCTGTTGACCCTACAAACCCGTTGACCCGTGTATTTTTTTAGTTATACAAAAACAACTTTTTTAAATAAAAAACAGCCAATTTTACAAAGTGTGGATTTAAAATGTTACCACAATCCTTGTAGTTTAGAAGTGACAATGATGGGTCTGAAATCAGTAGACCTGCACTCCCAACAGTCAAAATTGAGGTCACACAAACTGTCAGGAGGACCAGCCACATTTTGTGTCATTTGAAAATATTTGGGGTCAAGGGAAAATATGAGTCAAGTTTCAAGATGAATAAAATTATATTGGGATTTAAATAAAATTAAGGAGCAGCTGTGAGTGAATGAGAAACATCTGCGAATGCACGTGAATTATTAATTTACATGTTTAAATCATGATCTTCCTTTACTTATTCCCCCATAGTTTTATTCTGATGATAAATAAATAAATAAATTCTTTGTATAAAAATAAATAATGAGCTTAAGGACTTGAGAACTTAAAAAAATTTCCAATTCGACGCCAAATTTTCAAAAAAATTTAAATCCTACTGCCTTCTGTTCAGAAAAAGGTCAAAATCCAGGGAGGAGTCTGAATCTTGAGCAGTTGGTCACTAGCCCGAGGAAACATGACCCGGTACAAGAGGACGGGATTGGTCCTTGAGGAATGATTTGTTGTGTAAAGGAAATGATACAAAGGGCACAACCAACTGCTGACCCAAGGCAAACTCCCACATTCGGCATTTCTTGCTTGATCCTTTCACGAAGTCTACTTGGACTCTTCACAGTCATCATTGTTGTTGTGGGTATTGTTGCGGTTGAAGTTTCCACTGGGAGTCTGTACTTTGGAGCTGGGGTGACCTCGCCATAATAATAGTAGTTCTCTGGATTTGTCTGGGATGGCTGGTAATAAGGATGAAAAACAACAGGAGCTACAGTTGGAGGGTCATAGTTCAAATTATTATCAGTATCCTCAATTCTATTATAAAATCCTGAGCCAAGGGACGTCTCTTTGACATCGTAGTCCATCCTTCGTTGACCCACATTGTAGTAACCCGTCCTGTCCCACTCTTCAAATCCCCTCTCTCTTCTCGGGATGTTGAAATGTGAATGTTGTGTATGACAATCTCCAACTACTATCAAATGCAATGTAATTGTGGTCACAAATCCAATTAAACGAATCTTATTAAATTGAGACTCCATTTTTTCAAAATATTCTGAATGTTCTCCTATGAATGAAAAGATTCCGTTCGTCACTCTTCAACAGTGGAGACTGAGCAAAAAAGAGTCGGCATGAAAGAGAATAATTTTGGGCACAAAAAAAGAGTTGACAATTATCAGGTGACACAATGAAGAAAGGAGAGTGTCAAAGTAAATAATGGCTGAGCAAAATAGATTGTGATGGATGGACAGGTTTTTGACTTTTGTGTACTCTAAAGCTGAAAGTAGAGTGAGAAGGTGTGAAAAATTGACATGACCGTCAGGCAGTGTCAACTTTCAAATTACCTTTTGACAAACGTCTCTTGTCTTAAGAACCATGATCTAAATCCTAAACATATTGATCTTAAAGACACAGTAAATAATGGATTCTACCTGTCCTCAACTCTACGTGAATCCATTTGACAGTGAAAAGTTGAGATAAAAGGTGTCAAAAAAAGATTTTTCAAGAAAAATAAATAAAGGACGTGTGTGCGTGTGTTGAGAGCAGAAATTGTGATTTATTTAATGAGATGTATTATTTTAAACAAGAATTACTTACGCACAAAAGAATCGGGTCAACTAAATTTGAACTACATAGACATTTTCTCCATAATCTGGAGCAAGTTTTTAATCAGTGCTTTGTCATTTGAGTTGAGTGATTTGCGTCTGTAGGAGGAGGATTCACATTTGACCCCTCCTCACCCGGATTTTTGATGCTAGGAGGATGAGACTCTTGTTTATGACCAACAGCACATATGGCTTCTGCATAAGACGGAGGAAGGTCACTGGAAGGGCTTGACCTGACATAGGTATTTGTGGCTACTGGGTGGGCCCACCAAGTCCGGACACCATCATGCATCCAAGAATTTTGTTGCACAATCACACCTCTAGTGTTTCCTCCAGGGTAGGTGAAAGGTCGAGGACATGGAGGAGCGATAACTGCCACCATTGTATTCCCAGTCCTGATAATCAAATTATTTTTTAAAAAGAAGAATGATTATTATAAAAAATTTTGAAGCACCCAATTTAAAATTCAACACACCTGGTTCCATTCGTCGTTCCCCTTCGTTTCGTAAAACAGCCAATGATGACGTGAAGGGCGAGTCTGAAGGCAACTGAAAATCCAATGAAAACAAGGATGGCTAGAATGATAAAGATGAAACCACTGTCTTGGAAACTGTTTGAGGTGTCCTCTTCGTAATCCAGGTACACACCATCCTCAATCAAGGTCACATTGGATCGTCGGGGATGAGAATCCGATTCGGGACAACAAGGTACGACACCAATATCCATTGTGGTTTTAAAAGTAGCAGATTAATTTTGAGATGGGATCCACTTTTGTAAAATTTTCATGGCAGCCACAGTGAACAAAACTTTTGTTTGATTTTCATACGTTCAATAATTTTAAATGGAATATAAATGGAGGAGAAGGATTGTTGCAGAAAATGAGAAATAAATCTCTCTCTTGAGATAATTCCATGTGGAATTATTTAGTCAACAGTGTAGAAGTGGAGAGTTGGAAGATGAGAACCTTGTGCGCCTAGAAGGAGAGCGGATATTAGGGAAATGAGTAAGTCATGACTAATTGCAATTAGCACAGCTTTGGTAATTGGATTCTTTGAGATCACGTTGCAGCGACTTGCAATGGATCACTCAAGTATGACATAGACAGAAAATGAATGACGCACTTGCTTCTTCTACATGAGGATAGCAATCGTATGTTCTGGAAATTTATGCTTGTAAATATATCGCCAAAAATCAAAATACAAATTCAAATGTTTTTCTCCATCTCAATTTTATTTATTTCAAAAGGATTTTCACCTCCGAATTAAACCCACATTAAATTTCTCTTCAAGGCAAAATAGAGCTGAGAAGTTGATTCTCAAAAACTCCCTTTGGATCCATTTTCCTGATGGATTGAGCTCCTTGTCCCCATTCCGAATACCTTTTCGGGAAATCCTGGATGAATCCTCGATTACTCCATGGTCCACCATCTTCCGTGTAAGCCCACTTTTTACTCCACTCATCTCGAACTAGTGCATACTTTCCATCGAATTTCTTTCGAAATTCCGTCTCAACTGTTAAGATAAACTTTGCTACCAGTTCCGTTTTGGAAAATGTAGTCAAATCCATCCAAACACAAGTGTCAAAATCAGGTCGGTCATTGAGTGGTGTAGTCGGAGCAAAAATGGATGGACTAGCTCCCTTCACTTGAACATCTTTTGGATCATCGACAGAAGAAACTCGGACTTCCAATGGTGCACTCATGGGAAACTTTTTTTGTTTTGCATATTCTTTCAAATGACTATGATAAATTTCAAAAGCTTCGTAAATTACTCTTTGCATTTGAGCTCGGGATGTCAAAATGACAAATCCATTGACAAGGACTCGAACTGTAGAATTTTTAGTACTCAAAATGACATCTCTTGTCCATCCCCAAATATCACTACTTCGAGTCAGTTTCAATCCAGCTCGAATAGTCCCTGCAAATCCTTTAGAAAATACTGGAGTGAGCCGAGAATTTCCACTCTGCATTTTACCAAGGTAATCCGTTAACCATTCTGGCATGTTTTCTGTAAAAGGATAATTGTAGGGTGAATCCACTTCTCTCGACTTTCCCGGTTTCTCTTGTGACACTGTCCAAGTCCTTAACCAAGGATAAGAAGTAAAAGGGAAAAAGATGGCCCCAGCGACCCCCGTCTCATTGACAATGGCTGCTAAACTATTTTTTGTAAATAATCCATTCCCATCTTCGGACGGTGCAGCAAACAATTTATTGATATGAATGTCCATCCTACTCAAACATCGGACTCGGCGGTCAGAACCGACACGGAGTTTGACCTCTGTTATGAAAATTCGACCTAGTGAAGTAAGGATTGGATTAATGTCAGGAGATGAACGATGCCATGTAGTCAGTTCAAATTTCCCACTACTTTCGTTCCAGGTGACTGCAGTCAATTCTACTATTGCGTTGCTGAGAGAACCGAAAGTAAGTCCAGGGTTATGATTGACTGGGGTTGAAGTACCAGTGCCATGACTACCAGTTGCTATGACCCCACCAATAGTCACGTCACCTAAGACTGGGACTGAGGCAAGGGTCAAGCCCTTTGACTTGAGGAAGGTCAGCAGTTCATCCATTGTAGTCCCAGTTTGAACTGAAACGGATTGTAAGCCAGACTCGTCCACCTCCGCCATTTTGATTGAATTAAGATGAGTTGTTTTTACAAGTAGAAGTTTCTCGTTGGATTCTCCTCCTGATGAACCTGGGATGGTCATAGGAGACCAACTGTACTGGTGTCCACTGGGTCGGAGTTTGTAATCATTTTGGACAGCCCAGTTGGCTACTTCGAGGACTTTGAGAGAAGTTTTAGGGAAGGCTGTCCATACTGACTCGGAGTAAATGTCTTTAGACCAGTTTTCGAATTCGATTTGGGTGTGCTCGATGAAGGATGGGAAATTTGGAAGGTTTGCAACATCTGGAAAATGATGATGAAAATTAGAATAGCTAAAAATATGAGAAATAAAAATTTTTTATTCACCTTGAAGAGAAAGGGTGAAGGTGACTGTTAGGAGAATGGAGGAAAGCCACCAATTCATTTTTACTAAAATTTGTGCTGTACTCTTGGCTGAGGACGATTAAATAATGTTTATTGAGATGAATGATTAATTTTTGGAAGAGAAAAGTTTAGAGACATTGTTTACTTTGTCTGTTTTTGGAGCAAATACATTTTCTGGGAAAATTGTACCGATCATCATTCATCCATTGTTTTCACAAACTTAATTTATGAATTAATTCATGGGCAGGTGGTGGTGGGGGAGTCTACTTTTCAGGGTAAACTGTGAGTACGTCAATTTATGAGAAATCATGATCTCGAAAGCTTTATGCCTTGCATTCAGTTGAAGGGAATCATCGTAATTTTGACAAAAATATTTTGGGTCAAGGAAAATGCAGCTTGGGAAAATGAAAGATGAAATTAATATTTGACTACAGCTTGTTAAGTGGGAATTTCATTGGCTAACACAATTCTTGAGTCAATGATGACAAATAAAAGTTTTGTTTCTTTTTTTGAAAAAAACATCAATTCGGATTAGTTGAATTCACAGAAAATTTTAAAAAGTTTATAACGGAGTAGGCCAATACAATTTAGTTGGTCATAGTTAACAAAAAAGATTAATGAAAAAGTGTCACATTATGGAAACGATAAAAAATAATCTCACTTGCCTAATTACGGAGATAATTGTGAGAAAAGGTGCAAAAGATAATGGTGGCAGGGGGGATCGAACCCATGCCGGGGGGGGCCTGGAGTGGGGAGTATAACCGTTTGAGATCCGTCTCACATACCACTGGCCTCTAGGTTCTGACCCCAATTTCCCCGGAAGCCAAACCACCGATCCAACGACGACCCACCCACAACAACTCCAACCTTCATGTTTCCAGATTAATTGTTTCATCAAATATTTTCAAACACAATTTGAGTTAATCCTCCTCCTCAATCAGAATCCAGGAAATATTCAGTGTCTACGAGTCTTGGACTTGCTCAGTGATCAGATGACGAGTCATTTAAAACACATTTCGTATAGATTTGCAGTTTGACCAGTGTCAACTAATTATTAATTTCAGAATGGCACAATTAATGACGATTAAAGTTTAATCATTGAACACACATTTTGCATACTAAGTATTAGTCCATAATTCAAAGCATCTCTACAGCTTTACACACATTTGTCATACCTTAATGTGAAAAGTCAAAGTGAGTTTCCAACAAAATGTCCATGCAATTTGGTTCCTTATACTAATTCTCTGTTTATAGTTAGCTATAAGTAGTACAGAGTGAAGGATTATGGCTTTTTTTAAAGAAAGGGTTTTTTCTATTTAAATACACTGAACGGTATTTAGAACTACAAGCAAATGGGCAGTTATATAGAAAAAACAAAAGGCAACTAAGCTTTTCATTTTGTAACAAAGTTAAAGAATATAATATGTACTGTAAGAAATCCTATTAAAATATTTGTATGTTCCGGGCAATACGGCAAAGAGACTCTATTTTTGTCTTAAAAACGAACAGTGGAAAGTGGTCAGAACGTCTTATCTCAAAAAACGAACAGTGGAAAATGGTCAAAACGTTTTTAGGGCTCGCACTGAAAGCATCCACTGTAACAGACAGTAGTGAAATTTCATCGTTTGAGAAATATTAATAATATTATTACAACTACAGTCCATTTTGTGAATCTTCCTTTTATATTCCTCATCTTCGTCACAGATTGTTCAAATAAAATGGACAAGGACCAAGTGTCGGGAGAGCCTGTGCCGAATGAAACTCAAAAGGTACTCTTCAATTCAAAAAACAATTTCACTCAGTATACGAGTTGTATTAATTCTGCTATGAAATGGTCACTTGCAGGCAGAAACTGACAAGCTTCCAATGACAACAACGAAGGTTCGTCGGGATTTTTATCAGACCGAATCGGAAGTGGTGGTCAACATTATGGTCAAAAATATGAAACGAGAGGATATCTCTGTCACTTTCAGTCAGGAGAAGGTATGTAATTAAATAATCTCCATATATATGTACTAACTTAGTTCACTGACAGTAATCATCTCTCTCTACACATTTTTGCATGTGTCCAGGTGGAAGTTCAAGCCAAATTAGAGGATGGCCAAGACTATCAATTAATTTTGAATCTCTTTGGAATGATCAAGCCAAGTGCTTGTCTTTTCCATGTCACTAAATCAAAGGTACATTTATGCACTGACTAGTTACATAATTTTTTGTAAAAAAACACTGTAACATAAATGACGTACAACTAATTGAATTTAAGCTTAATCCTAATACTATTTAATCCACAGATTGAAATAAAAATGAAAAAAGACTCGGCCATGGCCTGGAGGGCCCTTGAACATACTGTCGAGGACAATCAGAAAGGTAAATTTGATTTAAATACAATTCGGTTAATTCCACAGTTCTGTCTCTAGATTATTAATAGTTTGTCAAAAAATATTACTCTCATTGTAACAATTTAAACAGAAAACATAGTCAAGAGGTCTTATCCATGGAATACGAAGAAGGACTGGAATAAACTTGAAAAAGAGTTTGAGAAGGAGACAGAGGACGACGACTCCGCGTCCAATCCATTTGCAGCAATCTTCAACTGTGTGGATGATGACACTAAAAGAGCCATGTCAAAGTCCATGGTAAAATTACAATTTTTCCTTCATCATGACACTGACTAAATTGGCACAGCTAAATAATTCTTTTACTTTTTATGTGTGTATTTAGGAAGAGTCGGGTGGAACAGTTTTGAATATGAACTGGGCTGAAGTCGGCAAGAAGAAAATTAAGCCTCACTCAGATGACAATCAGTGAAGAGGTTTTCATTTTCCACAATCAAGTCCACGTATATTATATTGCACTCTAATCATTTTATACTTTACTGGAATAATGCGAGTTTTCAAATTTTTCTTCAAATACTTATAGCTTTTACTTTTAACTATTATTATTGTCAAATATGAAATAATTCTTTTAACAGGACATACTTTTTTACATCTGATAATTTTCTGAATAGTAATATATTCCTTCCCTACCATGTAAAATAATAAACTAACAATTTCCTCCTGATTTCACAAACAAGCTTCTACATTATTTTTGTTTTTCCAGCAAGTCATTAATAATATCGAGGTGTGATTCATCGCTGTACAACATATGACTCATATTATTAATGATCCACTGCACTAGTATTATAGATATTTGCATGTCTTAAAATAATGAACGAACAATAATAATTTCTAAACAAAACTCTTGGTCACACAGATGGTGAACCAATTAAAAAACATCTCAAAAAAATCCAGTACGACTTTACTAAAAAGTCTAATTATTATAGGAACTATGTCGGATAATAATTGGAAAACCAGAAAAAAATTTCAAAAAAAATCAGTTTAAAAAGAGAGAAAAGCAAAAATGGTAATAATTACTAATTATTCTTCCAGTAATCCAGACATGTATAAAACATGCTTAAGTAAGTGAAATTCCTTCTGAGTACAAAATCAGTAACGCAAGTAAGGCTTAGTCTTTGCGATGGATCTAAAATTTTCAGAAAAGGAGTAAAATACTTATTCAAACAAATAACGATGATGATTATACAATAAGACAAACTAACTCGTCAAGTTTATTCCAAAACGTCATCAAAGCAGCTTTGTCCAAGTGTCGTCGGGTACGAGACAGCGGAATGACCGTGACAGCCCAATTGTTCACATTCACATCCAACTTTTGTTCATCATACTTGAGATGAAAAGCACAGACTACGCACAACAATACTTACAGGATGACTTTCGACTCATTTTCTTAATGATGTAATATTTAATTCTTATAAACATTTATAAAAAAAAAACATACCTCTGGAAAAAATTTCAACAGGATTTCCGTTCCAAGGCCAACCCTTAAACTGCCATGCTGGTCCCATCACAAATACACCAACAACTCGTTGCCATTCATCATCCGTCAACTTTGTAGGACTGTCCGTTACCCGGTATGGAACAGTAACGCCGAATTTCTGTCTTTGGATCAACATGTTAGTGTCCCTTTTGCAAGTACCTCCCCGGGCCTTCTTCTCCTCCACTGTCACAAAATCCAAGTCCTCTAAAATGTCCTTTGCATTGAGCATTGTCACCAGGGAATGTACACTAGGAACAATAATGATTGGAGTTTGGGACACTCGCTTCTTGGTCTCATTCACTGTTGCTGTTACTTGAACNTCATTCACTGTTGCTGTTACTTGAACATTCTGTTCCTGAGAGGAATACACAAAATTAACTATCAAACTGGACGTTCAGTTCAAAAATACATATTGTTTAGTAATCTCATTTACCATCACTGGAGGATTCTTTTTTAATGGTTGTGGCTCCTTCGGCTATCAATTTACACCAAAATTTAATATGATTTGATTCTGAAGTTATTACTATACATGCATAATCCGTAATACTTTTACCATCACTTCTTTTAACATCTTTCCATGATAAGTCCCCAGCAAGTTGATTTGGAATCCCTCAGTCTCTATGTGTTTTATAAAAAAAGAAAAAAAACGTTACTAGATGTACGATTTAATAATATCTAGACTAATAACAATAATATTGCATATTATAAATATTTTATGTTATAAAATGATTCTATCAAAGTAACCTTCTTTGGCAAATTCTGCCTGGTCATAACGATCATACTGAACTGGTGGTCGTACTCTGGGTTTTGGGATCGTCAAGGGTGGAGGAGAAGGAGCCCGAGGTCTGAGAATTTGTTATAATAAAAATAGTTAAAAATACATATTTATCTGTGTATCAATTATAAATAAATTGTACACATGATTATAGCTTAAGTATACGAAATTACCGATTCTGTCCATTTTCTTGAGCTTCGAGTGCAGACAGAATACCAAAGACGTTGACATCAAATGTTTTACTGGAGGCCTGAAGGATTGTATTACGATCTCTCCCAAACCTTTCCGTCGCAAGAATTTGTTTTGTTTCAACCAGATCAAAATCCACTTTTGGGATTTTGGCCGACTTTAATTCCGTAAAATCAATTCCTTTGATTGTAGTCCTCTTCTTTGCCAAAGCCTTTGTCTTAATTTCAGCAATTTTATCTTGTGTCATTGTCTCAGACAAAGATCTGACATGGAAGAATATAAATCATTGTCAAGATACCAAGTATTGAAGTATAATGTACTACAAATAAATGTAAGTTGGAAGGAAGGGTCGTGGAACTGTGATAATAAATCTTACTTGTTGATATTATGAAGAAACACAGCATCTCGGTGAGCTTCGAGTCGGGCAGCAAGTTGATTTTTAACAGTCTGTAAATCCTCTCCTTCAACAATTCGTAATTTTTTCGGTGTCGAGTAAAGAGACTCTTCCGCAGTTCTCTTCTTTGATGGTGATGCAAGTTCCAAAAAAGCAGTTTTGTCAATATTGGCTGAAGTTGCAATCTTTCCAGTCAAATACAACAGTAGTTCTTTCCTATCGGCACGAGTAACCATTTGTCGTTTTTTCTCCTAAAATTTCAGAAAATTAATACACATGACTCATTAGTACATCCGAATTTAATACAGATAATTTAATGTACGAACTATTTATGTAGTATGAACTCACAACAGCATATTTGATGTACAAGGAATGATTGTGTTGTAGATTTCGAATGAAAAATACTAGACACTCCAAGGTGTAAAACTCTTTCTCCTTCCCATCTTTACCAGTACTAAACAAATACTCAAAGAAAGGTCAAGAACATTGTTATCTAATTGAATTTTGTGAAAGTAGAATAATCTCAACTCACTTGTAAACCACGTAATTTGTCTTCACATTTTTAGGC